>CBVK0101623527.1:0-14678 GCA_900067695.1 Picea abies | reverse complement strand
TCTTCCGATCTCACCAAAGATAAATCCTACATAAATACCTAGGGATGCTCCATATGGATCTCCTCATATATATCACCATGAAGAAATGAATTATTCACATCCATCTGATCGAATTCCCATCCCTTGGTTGTCACAATGGAAAGTGACAAACATGTGTAATCCATCTTCTCTATTGGAGCGTAGGTCTCCTCATAGTCAATTCCATGCACTTGTTGAAATACTTTGGAAACTATCATGGATTTGTATCTTCTAACCTGTCCATCTATTGTGCTATTGATCTTGTAGACCCATCTGCACCTGATAAGTTTCCTTCCTGAAGGAAGGGGAACCAGATCCCAAGTTCGATTCTCAAAGAGGGAGTTGTACTCCTCTTCCATGGTGGATTGCCAAAAGATATTTCCAACAACCTCATCATAGGACTATGGATCTGAAGAATGAACCAATAAAATATGCTTGGGTGGAATCGGTTCAGTGGAAGTCAGTGAAAGAGGAGGCTCCTCAAAATTAGATCGAGTCCTCCTAGTATCAGCAGGATCCCCAACAATATCTCATGCATACTTGTAGCATATTCTCAAAGCTTCCGTTTGCCTGTTCAACTGTTCGATTGTCAGTGACCTTGAATTGAGAGTTGCACCCCATCAGAATAGGAGGACCTTGGCATGCATACAATGAAGAATAGACTTCTTTGTGGTTTTTATGTGGTGTGATTCCCCTGAATATACGATCCAAGCATTGAGGAGGAGTTGATGGAAATCAAAGAATGGGTAGAATTTCATTTCTTGAGATTCTGATATTCTAGATTCTTCTTCTTGGTACCCTAGGGGATGTGATCTCCAAGGTTGTTTCATTGAATTAGTTGGGCCATTTGATCTATCTGTTTCTTCATACATGAAGATTATGGATGGAATACTTTATGGAAGTAAGTTCATTTTTCCCATTTTCTTCCCTTTCCACCTTTGTATCCAGAGGCATCGTTGAAGGGTCTTGAGTACCATTCCTTCGTTGGAATTGCATTTTATTTCCTTTTGTCTTTGTCTTTAGATTTCTGATATTGATGACTGCTACCATCTTTCATAGTAAGTTCATGTGCCTTCGAGCATTTAATTTTTTCCATATTGATAATATTGTTTTTCTCTTGTGTCGGGGACTCTATAAAGGCCTCAAGGGAGGGAATCGTCCAGGTGGCTTCAGAGGTGAGCCTAACTGAATGAAATTTAGATAGAAACACTGAGTATTCTAGGCCAAGTTTGGAGAGAATCGTAAGAACCATTTATTTCTCCTCCTTATATTTACCAACCCTGCAAGATTTGAGTTGAAACAACAAATCCTTATATTTGGTAATAAATATTAGATATTGTTGAAGGTTTTTGGATCCAAAGTGAGAAATTCCACCTCGAGCACGTGAGAAATGAGACCGCAAATAGTTCCAAATGCTTCATCCATTTGATTTAGATACATGGATTTTTCTATGGATGATGTTTGTTATGTCTCTGTGTTCATGGTCAACCCATATAATGCTCTGCCTTGAAGATGCATTATCATCTTATTCTTCAATTCAAAGAAATTGTACGGTGTAAGAATGAATTATTTTGGAAATTCCATTTTTCCACTATCTTCAATCTTCGGTACCTACAAAAATAATTTGGTGTTTATTTTCCCTATTAGTATGTTGGCTCTGATACCATGTAGATGTGTTGAAAATGAACAAAATAAATATATCTATAAAATGACATATACAATTTACAGAGAAAATATGAGAAAAGAGAAGCAGGAGAGAAAGAATGGAAGAATTCTCATTAACCAAATGAATGAATGATAATGTTGGTTGTGGAGCCTGATTATCTTCCTGATTCAGAGGTCCTTGATTTCAGTCGTGTTTATAATCCATGAAGTATTTACACCCCAGAAGTATGTACACTCTTCCACGCAGGGGAGTGCAGAGGGGGGGTACCCCCTCTGCGGGGTCCGGGGGGCCTATCCCCCTGGCTGGGGGGTCTGGGGGCAAGTAGGCCCCCAGCGGGGGTTCGGGGGCAAAGCCCCCGAAGCAAAAATTGCCTTGTAAAAGTATATTGTAATTTCATTGTAAATCTGGACCGTTCATTATAAGGTCGTAGATCTAACGGTAGAGATTATGTTAGGGTTTTTTGCCCTAGAAGGCAACCCTCTTTTATGAGGGAAATGCATTGCGGCTATGGATGATGGTGAATATTGTATTCTGAGAGAGGAGACCGTGAGAGAAAGAAGAGGAAGTTACAGCGGGTTTTGCTATAGGTTGTATCCCTTCATTTGCTGGATAATAATAAAGGAAGGACCTGGCAATTTCTCTGGTGGACGTAGCCCACACTGGGTGAACCACGTAAATCTGCGTCTCTCTTGTATTGTGTGTCTTCTGTGTTTTGTTTCTGCATTTGTTTTATTTTATTGCTCCGCAGTCCTATTATTCTAACAGATAATTTACACATGATATACTATGTATAAAAAAAATAATGTGGACCCGAGGAGAATACAATGCACCATTGTGGTGGTCTAGAGTGATATGAACACACACCAACAATTATGGGAGTAAACTGCCACCTGGTCTAGTCTCTCAAGAATTCACGGGACTGAACTACCACGTGGTTTGAGTTAACTAGTCTCTCAGTCTTCAACTAACTAACTGAAATAGAGTGAAGTGAGGAGGATATCAGGGAATCATGATTAATGCGCTAGTATGGTGATAATCCCAAGGAAAATGCACATTAGCTAGTGATTATCCCAATGCTTCATGGTGATAATCCCAATGTGGCATCTAGACTCCACTCAACTGATCAAACTGAAGTGTGAACTGAAGAGAATATTCTCCTAGAGGAATATTATCCCTAAACTATAGGAGATTGAATAATGAATAATAAATATAAGGAAAACCTTAAGAAAAATAAATCCTAGGTCTGTGTGATGTATCTCCAACAGTCCCAATAATATCCAATGATGGACATCTTGGGTTCTTATTCATTGCCAATATTATGTGTCTTCTTTTTTATTGGGATCTTATAGTCTTGTGCGACCATATCTGTAGCCTTACCCTTTAGTGTGTGTTATCCTTATTATTCTTTGATATAGATCTTATGGGGTCACTGTCATCAATATTCTCAACATCAATCTTCCATCAATGCACTGCTTCCTTCAATTTTTCCAATGGATGATGATACGAACATACCACCTTCGGTGTGGTTTATTTTGGCTTCTGATGAAAAATAAAATCCTTAATCTGATAGAGTTCTTCTCTTTGAGCCATGTCTTCTATTTTGAAGCTCAAGGTTGAAAGAAACTACAAACTCATATGGTTCCACTCAACTATTTTTGTAATGTACCTCTAATTTATCGAATCTACCAAAAAAAAAAAATTATTATGTATCATTATCCTCTTAAGTTTGTAATTACTATTAAAGGGGATGGTATTCATTTCTATCATAAACTCTGCGAGGTACCCATGTTCTGTCTATTGCATGATTTCCACTCTACCCCAATCGTATTACTTGGTTGGGTAACATTATGAGGATAGGTTTCCCGACTCTAGAAGTTTCACAAATCTTACCTCTATTCGCTTATGTCTATATTCATAAACAAATGGTTTAGACATAGAAACCATATTCCTAGTCTATACTTAGCACGTGATTCTCTATGCTGCGTGTAGGACAAAGTAACTTGTTTTGGTTTAAAACTATATGTCTTCTATAGAGTCACGAGGTAGGGTCCATATCTCTTAGTTGGACATAGGTGTTTCGAAAGACACTTAGCAAACTGTGGGATGGTTTAGTTCCTCAACGACTTTGGGTAACGGAATTTAAAACGGAAAGACTCCAACTGAACCTGATTCAACTGCATGATGTGTCAACAGAGTATCATCTGAACGAGAGGCTAACAGTGATGGGCATACTTGTAAAAATAAACGGACCCTAACTAGTCAAGTCATAGAGTAAATTCTTATTAACTTTCGTGATTTCTCGAGGTGAGAGGGTAGGTCTGTCTTTCATAAAAATTAAGGCATCTTGTATCTACCATTAATGTGTTCCTGGTGTCTGCATCTTGAAGACACCTCTTGTCCTTCCCTCCAATTGGATCTCTCCAGTTCATCCCCAAGACATGTCCATAACCACTATTGTACTCTCGACAATAAAATTAGTCATCAAAGGAGACGCTCTTAGGGTTGCAGATATTTCCTTATTCATTGTGAAACCCTCAAAATAGCTCTGCATGATGTTCCTCCATAGGAAAGGAATTTCCCAAGTGGAGGCTGCTACTCGGTGGAGCAGACCAGGTCACCACCTCCTCTGGTAAGTCTTTCCTTTGAACGCTACTATAATATCAAGGATATAAGGAAAATATCCAGAAGGTTCATTATCATGAGAATGACTTATGTTATGTACTTTGGTTATAATATTTTACTAAGCAGCCCTAGTTATTATTCCTCTATGGGCTAGGACCTTTATTGGAGGATATTCTAAGATTCTTAGTCCCCTCTCCAGTTTCTCTAAATGGCTCGGCCTGCCCACCTGTGAATCTTGTACTTAGGGGTCTTTCCACTCACATAGTTTTCTTCGCGGGTAGTTACAACTATGTTTGGTTACTTTCATTGTCGTTCTTACTTTAATAAATATCAGGGAGGCATGTCTCCCTTGGGAATGGTCACTGAGAAACTAGGTGGTTTTTCTTAAGGGGTGGAACGGTCCCCTGTTTGGTAGTATACTATACACCATTATTATTTTATTTCCCTGTAAGGATGGAGCCATTCTTTTGTAGGTCTGCCAGACTCTCGGTTGGTTTCCACACAATTAATTACTTTATTTAGGTGTAAATCCTTTTGTTCCTATAGTGCCTCTAACAACTTATGGGGTTCTTACAACGTATAAAGTTTCTACTGAAACCTTGTTATCTATATGGTCGAAGATTAGTTCCTGTCACTTGAATACCATAAAGTAATGACCCTTCCCTTTACTGTTTGGTTATAATTATTCATTGTTGTTTGGTTCACGAATGTTTCAAACTTAACCCCTTTAATAAGGTATATGTCCTGTATGAAATGTCTGTATTATTACTTCAGTTTCCTCGTAAGGCATGCTTGAACAGTTTACAGGTTAAGGGTTTTCAGTACTGACTACTTCTTTGTACGAGAGGACTTATTAAGGTTTGGTACCGACACTGACAGTGGGATCCTTTTGATGCGAGGGTACCCATCAGGGAAACTTGGACCCCCTTCTCCTCATCCTGGGATGTTTATTCAAATGGAAAGTGACAAGGGCAGGATGCCGAACTCTAGGCGTAAGTTAAGTATCATCCGGTCTCAACTATTTCCAGTATTCATCGTTCTATTCAAATTTTGCATTTGTTTTAATTCATATATTATACTAATGCTTTAAATGATAAAATTTGTATCGATGCCGAACATGCTAGGCTCTGGGATGCCGAATATTACCTACCTCAAAAAAAGGTATTCGGCTTCTATGCCCAGTGTCTTGCAGAATTTTTTTTTTGAGTACTAGAAATGAGAATCGACGCTGTGTAAATTTTTGTTACTAACGATGTTTTGTCCTAATTCTCGATGACTTCCAGATTTTAAGGATGTTTACGATTGATATATTGATAACTTGTAGTTGGAGGACACAATACTTGCGGGAATTAGATTTATATTAAGAGCCCTATGAGATTTAAATCTCAAATTCTTTTCTTGTGACAATGTAATTGAAAACAATATCAGTCATGGCTGATTTAAAATCCGCTTAATGGTATTGTGATTTCTTCATCATAATTAGAATGTTTATAATTGGAAAAGCTTCTCTCACTCTATTTTATTATTTTGTGTCATTATGCTCAGAGGCTTTGTTATGGTCAATTAGGATTGTTACTTCTGTAAACTCCTATTTATTCCCAGAATATATATATATGGATTAAATATCTACCTGTCTTCATGTTGTATGTGAACACTGTTGGGAATAATCTCTAAAAGGAAAATGTTGCAGACATATCGACAGGAAATCACTTACAACTTTTGTACTCATAATTATGTCCATTTACACTGTAATACTTAGGCATTTATATATAGGTAAAAGAAATATTGATTGTCATTTCTGTCATACCTGGTTTTTTTATTTGTTTTGCACTATTAGGTACTTAAAATAAAACCCTAATTCATTATAATCACTTGGTGCATAAGTTCTTACCGAAGTATAAATACCCTATGCAAAGTTCTTAGGCTCAAGTCCATTTACAAGTAGATAATTTTGTACAATGGCGTTTCGATATACTGGTAATTACCCTACAAATGTCTCCGTAATAATAACCTAGATTAAAAAGGGATTATACCATAATTCAACCATGTAATTTCCTTCCAATTATCATAACAATTAAAAGGCAGAAATTAATATTCATTTGGGATTAACTTCAAATGTAAAAACGTTACTTAACATTAATTCATAAGGCATTCTATTTGTTTCCTTTTATAGTTCATACATTGAACAGATTTCGCCCAGGTTATGGTATTCGTACCGAATTAAAAGAGGGCATTACTACTGTACCGAATTAATTCAAAGAGAAGGAACATAATTTCAATTCAGATTCAACGAGTTCACTACATCAGATATACGATCATTCAAAATAGATAAGGAAGAGATTACATATCTAAACTAGTTCGTGAGAAGACAAAGGGAACAACCATGTTCCTCCCAACCTTAGAACTAGGCAGCCAAATCACTTTCCCAGTTCACCCCCTAGCCTGACCATGAATCTATGAGGGCGAACTTGAAATCTCCTCTTCAACAATGTTTCTTCTATCTGTAATCCTCTCCTTGCCTCACAGTCAAAGTTCAAAGTTCATAACAGCAAGTGTCCAGTAGTCCTTTTCCCCAGCATACTAGGCAGCGTCCTGCCTCCTCACATATGCTATTTATCCATAAAAAAAAATTGCCTAGGTCTTTTTTTCCCTCCCTTGAGAATTTCCGTAGCTTTCTAAATCCCTGATTTTCGGGGGCTTCCAATGGCCAAATCCTTGATTTTCCACGTGTAAAAATCAGGCCAGAAGTAGTTCCAACATGTTCCCCACTCATGGAGTCATGGTCAACTAAATTTAACATGGTTGTTCCATTTGTCCTCCTGCAATAAATAAAACAATATTTTGTTTACATACAAGTGTCATCATCAAATAGTTAGTTTGGTCATATCAGGTCTCTGCCCAACAGTCATAATAATTAATTACAATTTATCAAATTCGAAATTTGGAATTGCCATAAATGGAAAAAAAAATTCCAAATTCGAATTTACTAAAAACGGAATAATTTTGCAGAAAATTTTAAATTTCAAAAAATACTTTATTTTTGGGGATGTCACATCCTTTCCCCTTTCAATAAAACACTATCCTCGGTGTTCGTTCATTTATTGGAACAGGATTGGATGAGATTTCCACAAATTTCCCTCCAACTCCCAAGTGGCCTCCTCAGGACTAAAGTGGTTCCATTGCACCTTTACCTGAGCGATGACTCTGATCCAAAGTGGTATTTCTCTCCGGTCCGGAATACACAGGGGTTCCTCCTAGAACTCGCCATATGGTTCCACCTGCACCAAGTTCCAATAAATCATATGAGTAGGGTCATGAACATATTTTTTCAATAAAGAAACATGAAATATATTATGAATTTTTAAATTAGCTAGAAGTGCAAGTTGGTATGCCACAGGTCCAATTCGAGCTAGTATATCGAAGGGCCCACAAAACCTGGGTGCCATCTTGGAACAGTTTCCAAGTTTTAGTGAACTTTTTTGGGCTTTGATTTTTAAGTAAGCATGATTCCCCACTTGAAACTCAAAGTGTATTCTTTTCTGGTCCGCATAACTCTTCTGCCTGTCATGTGCCTCTTTTAAGTTTCATTGTACCTTTCTTACCGTATTCTCCATTTCCTGGAGCATCTCTGGTCCAACCATAAGTCCGTCAGCCGGGTTGTCCCAACTAATTGGAGTCATACAATACTTTGAAGGGGCTTAGCTTAGCCAAAGTTTGGTACCCATTGTTATATGCAAATTCTACCAGGTGTAGATAGGCTTCCCATTTGCTTGGTTTTGTTCTTACGTACATGCAAAGCATATCTTCTATGATTTGGTTTGTCCTTTCGGTTTTTCCATCCGTTTGTGGATGATAGCTCGTACTGCAATTCAGTTTGGTATTTAGCCCTGCAAACAAGTCCTTCCAAAAAATGGACGTGAATTTTACGTCTCTATCTGAAATTACCATTTCAGGAATACCATGCAGTCTAAAAATTTCTTTCATAAATATTTCGACAATGTTTATAAGTTTAAAAGTAGACTTTACTAGAATAAACTGTGCAGACTTACTGAGTTTATCGATTACAACCATGATAGAGTCATTGTGTTTCTGATTTTTGGGCAAACCTATAATAAAGTCCAGTGATATGGTCTCCCATTTCCATTCTAGTACTATTAATGGTTGTAATAGGCTGGCTGGATGTTGGTGTTCGGCCTTTACCTGCTGACAGTCTTGACACCTAGCCAAGTATTCTACTATTTCGCCCTTCATATTAGGCCAACAGAAAATTTTCCTGAGTGTTGTTATCGTTTTCTGGTATCTTGGATGACCAGAATACGGTTTCTTATGAACTTCATCAAGAAGTGTTATCTTTAACTCTGCTAAATCGGGTATGTAAAGTCTGTTTTTAAAATGTAGTAACCCATTTTTATCGATACTCAGGTCTCGTTCATGTGAGTTTGTTGTAGTGTCATGTAATTCTTCCACTAACTTTGTGTAATTTTCATCATTAATACCTGTCGTCCTTATTCTCTGTTCCAGATCACTTTCTTCCCTGCTGACGTTTATCTCAAATATCCTGTGGACTCTTCTGCTCAAAGCATCTGCTACCTTATTTTCCTTACCTTTGATATGTCTTACCTCAAAGTCTAGTTCGCTCAAAAAGGCTAGCCACCTTACTTGCCTTACATTAAGATATGTTGGTTAAACAAGTATTTCACCCCACTGTTATCTATCAATAGTAGAAAGTTTCTGCCCATGTAGTGTCACCACATTTTTAAGGCGTGTATTACTGTTGCCAATTCTAAATCGTGAGTGATGTAGTTTCGCTCATGTTCCTTTAACTTCCGGGACTCATAGAAAATAACGTGTCCTTATTGAGTTAGGACACCACCTAGTCCTTCTTTACTCGCATCGACATAGACCATGAATTATTTATCTAGGTCTGCTACCTTTAGAATGGGTGCGGTCGTTAATAATTCCTTCAACTTATTAAAACTATCTTGGCACTTTTGTGACCAGTTAAACTTGGTCCCTTTCTTTTGTAATGATGTGATGGGACAGGCTATTTTGGAAAACCCCTCTATAAATACGTGATAATATCTGGTGATTCCCATGAATGACCGGATGTTCGCTACATCCTTCGGTACCAGCCATTCCATAATGGCTCTTACTTTCTCAGGGTCTACTACAATGCCTTCTGCAGAAATGACATGTCTTAGGTTTTGTATCTTCTTCTAATAAAAATCACACTTATCAAATTTAGCATACAAGTGGTGTTTCCTCAAAGTTTGTAGGACGATTCTTAAGTGTTCTTTGTGTTCTTCTTCTATTTTTTAATACACCAATATATCGTCAATAAACACTAGCATGAATTTGTCCAAGTATTGACTAAAAATACTATTCATTAAGCACATGAATGTGGTCGGGGCGTTAGTGAGTCTGAAAGGTATGACCACAAATTTGTAATGTCCATATCTTGTTTGAAAAGATGTCTCTCTTATGTCCTCATCCTTTATCCTAACTTGATGATATCCAGATCGTAAATCCAACTTCGAAAAGATCTTTGCCCCACCTACTTGATCGAACAGATCGTTTATCCTAGGTAATGGGTACTTGCTTTTAATAGTCACTTTGTTCAATTGTCTATAATCGATACATAGTCTTAGAGTACCGTCTTTCTTTTTCACAAAGAGAATGAGTGCTCCCCAAGGTGAAACACTCGGTATGATATTCTCTTTGTCCAATAACTCCTGCAGTTGGATTTTCAATTCCGTTAATTCTGGTATACTCATTTGGTAAGGTGCTTTCAATATAGGGGATGAACTAGGTAGTAGGTCTATGGAGAAGTCTATTTCTCTTCTAGGGGGTAATTCAGGTATTTCATCAACGAATACGTCTCTGAAATCGTGTAAAATAAAAAAGTCTTCCAAGTTAGGTTTGTCTTTCTTTTCTAACAGGTTTGTTACTTGGATGGCATAAACTTGACATCCCTTTCTCATACACTTCTTGAATTGCATCACGAAAACTTGTATGACTGATACAGGTTTTGGTATACCTTGGGTTGTTCTAGTAGTGTCATAATCGTCTTTATAGCTAAGTGTCTTTGTATAACAATCAAGTATTCCCTTGTGCGTTTCCAACCAATCCATTCCGATAATCATATCATAAGATCCTAGGGGTAGGATGTTCAGATTTGTCCTTATGTTCTGACCATCTAAGATGAACTCAAAATCAGAAATAAATTCAACTACTTTCCTTTTAGTTCCAGTAGCTAGTTGTACCAGCCATGATTTTGCATGCTTTAGTTTCTAAAGTTTATTTGACTCTACTATACCAGGAGAAATATAAATTAACGTAGCTCCAGGGTCAATTAAAACAGAAATTTGAGTGTTGTTGATTTTACCTTCGATTTCTACCATAGAGGACTAGTGGTCCGCTTGCCGACCATCTATGGCTACATTTACCCGATGTAGGATTCTTCCCACATCACCCACCATCGAGGCTTCCTGCAACTTATGAACAATAGTTCGGTTTGCTAAAATTAAACGTGGATAGTTCCTCCTTAGGTGAGGTTCTCCACATTCCCAACACTTTAACGGTTTGTGGGGGCTATCCCCAAACTTCCTCGTTCCCATATTTACAGGTTTAACGCTTCCTTCCATATTCGGATGGTTGGAGTGAAAATCGTTTCTTGAAAATCTTTTTGTTGCATTTCGATAAGGAGCTGGTTGGTATCCCTTCTTCTGCTGGTTCATTCGATCTTGTTTATTATCCTTCCAGGCTTTGGGAAACTTTGTCCATTGTTTATACTAGTCGTAGCACATTCGTTCTTTTCTGAATACTTTACTCAAGGATTTGGGGTTGTCAAACTCAATTCTATCCCTGTAGGACTACGGTAAACAACTTAAGAATCGTTGTATTTTCAGCTTATCCTCCTAGATGTAAGGTACGAACCTTAGTAATTCCAGGAATTTATTTATAAGGTCCTCCATTGTAATCTGTCCAAGTCTTAACTCGTACAATTCTTTCATTTTCCTTTCATAGTAGCTTTCAGATAGGTATTGTTTTTTGAAATATTTCTTGAAGTCAGACCATTCCATCTGTTTTTCTTTTAAGCCCTTTTCCAATTTCATATCTTTCCACCAGATGCTGGCCTTTCCTTTCAGGTTGTAAATGGCGATTCTGACTTTCATATTGCTGGAATAGTTGTATATTTGGAAATATTTTTTGATATCTAATAACCATGCCTCAACTTCCTCACTTGTTCTGGATTCCCCGTCAAATGTAGCAGGTTTAATCTTCTTGAATTCCCCTTCAAGATGATCTACTTGCTTCCTTTTTCTGTCTGGTTTTTATTTATCTTCAGCTGAAGGGGTACCCTCAGATGAGTTGTCCTCTTTTTCTGCTTCAAGACCGAAGTTCTTGGAGGCCCTCTTACTTACCTCTTCTTCATGATTATCATCCTTCGGGATTTTCTTGGTTACTATGCGGTGCAACAGGACTTCATTTATCTCTTGTTGTTCTTGTTGTGCTTTCTTCAATTTCTCATTGTCTTCTTTGAAAACCTGCAGTTCAACAATAAGATTCCTCATTGTTTCCAGTACTTCTGTAGGTGAGCTTCCAACACTATTATGTCTTGGATCTCCAGGAGGTCCTTGCTCTTGATTTCCTTCCATTCTAATTTCTGCATCATCCTGAGTTGCCATAATTCACACAAAATAGAAAGGGTTTTCTATTTGTAACAAGAAGGTTTATTAGTTTTGCTTAAATCGAAATATATATAAAGCAATTAAAGTGGTACTATTCAGGTCTAGTGTTGTAACCTTTTTCTCTGATACCATATGTAATGTACCTCTAATTTATCGAATCTACCAAAAAATAATTTTCTTATGTATCATTATCCTCTTAAGTTCGTATGTAATTATTGTTAAAGGGGATGGTCTTCATTTCTATCATAAACTCTGTGAGGTACCCATGTTCTATCTATCGTATGATTTCCACTCTATCCCAGTCGTATTACTTGGTTGGGTAAAATTATGAGGATAGGTTTCCCGACTCTAGAAGTTTGACAATTCTTACCTCTATTCGCTTATGTCTATATTCATAAACAAATAGTCTAGACTTAGGAACCATATTCCTCGTCTATACTTAGCATGAGATTCTCTATGTTGAGTGTAGGATGAAATAACTTGTTTTGGTTTAAAACTGTATGTCTTCTATAGAGTCACGAGGTAGGGTCCATATCTCTTAGTTGGACATAGGTGTTTCAAAAGATGCTTAGCAAATTGTGGGATGGTTCAGTTCTTCAACAGGTTTGGGTAATGGAATTTAAAATGGAAAGACTCCAAGTAAACCAGATTCAACTGCATGATGCATCAACAGAGTCTCATCTGAACTAGATTATAACAGTGATGGGCACATTTGGAAAAATAAATGGACCCTAACTAGTCAAGTCATAGAGTAAATTCTTATTAACTCTCGCGATTTCTCGAGGTGAGAGGGTAGGTCTGTCTATCAGAAAAATTAAGGCATCCTTTATCTACCATTAATGTGTTCCTAGTGTCTGTGTCTTGAAGACACCTCTTGTCCTTCCCTCCAACTGGATTGTGCCATTTCAGCCCCAGCACATGGCCATAACCACCAATGTACTCTCGACAATAAAATTAGTCATCAAAGGAGACGCTCTTAGGGTTGCAGATGTTTCCTTAGTCATTATGAAACCCTTGAAATAGCTTTGCATGATGTTCCTCTATAGGCAAGGAATTTCCCAAGTGGAGGCCGCTACGCGTTGGAGTAGACCAGGTCTCCACCTCCTCTGGTAAGTCTTTCCTTTGAACGCTACTTTAATATCAAGGGTATAAGGAAAATTTTCGGAAGGTTATTTATCGTGAGAACGACTTCTGTTCTATACTCTGGTTATAATATTTTATTAAGCAACCCTGGTGATTATTCTTCTATGGGATAGGACCGTTCCTAGAGTAGGTTGTAATATTGTTAGTCCCCTCTCCAATTTCTCTAAATGGCTCGGCCTGCCCACCCATGAATCTTGTAATTAGGGGTCTTTCCACTCACATAGTTTCCTTCACGGGTAGTTACTACTATGTTTGGTTACTTTCATTGTCGTTCTTACTTTAATAAATCTCAGGGAGGCATGTTTCCCTTGGAAATGGTCACCGAGAAACTAAGCGTTTTTTCTTAAGGGGTGGAAGGGTCCCCTATTTGGCAGTATACTATACGACATTCTTATTTTATTTCCCTATAAGGATGGAACCACTCTTTTGTAGGTCTGCAAGACTCTCAGCTGGTTTCCACACAATTAATTACTTTATTTATGTGTAAATCCTTTTGTTCCTGTAGTGCCTCAAATAGCTTATAGGGTTCTTACGACATATAATTTTTTTACTGAAACCTTGTTATCTATACGGTCGGAGATTAGTTCTTGTCACTTGAATATTGTAGAGTAATGACCCTTCCCTTTATTGTTTGGTTATAATTATTTGTTGTTGTTTGGTTCATGAATGTTTCAAGCTTAACCCCTTTAATAAGGTCTATGTCTTGTATGAAATGCCTGTATTATTACTTCAGTCTCCTCATAAGGCATTCTTGAATAGTTTACAGGTTAAGGGTTTTCGCTACTAACTACTTCTTTGTAAGAGAGGACTTATTAAGATTTGGTACTGACACTAATGGTGGGATCCTTTTGATGCGAGGGTACCCATAAGGGATACTTGGACCCCCTTCTCCTCATCCTAGGATTTTTATTCAAATGGAAAGCGACAAGGGCAGGATGTCGTACTCTAGGCATAAGTTAAGTATCATTCGGTCTCAACTATTTCTAGTATTCATCGCTCTATTGAAATTTTTCATTTGTTTTAATTCATATATTATACTAATGCTTTAAATGATAAAATTTGCAGGGATGTCCCATGCCAGGCTCTGGGATGCCGAATCTTACCTACCACAAAAAAAGGTATTCGGGTTCTATGCCCAGTGTCTCACAGACTTATTCCTCTGAGTAGTAGAAATGAGAATCGACACTGTGTAAATTTTTGTTAATGAAGACGTTTCATCCTGTTTCTCAGTGTCTTCCGAATTTTAAGTATGTTTCTGATTGATATATTGATAACTTGTAGCTGGCGGAGGACACAATACTTGCGGGAATTAGAATTATATTAAGAGCCCTTTGAGATTTAATTCCCAAATTCTTTTCTTGTGACAATGCAATTGAAAACAATATCAGGCATGGATGATTTAAAATCCGCTTAATGGTATTACGATTTCTTCATCATAATTACAATGTTTATAATTGGGAAAGCTTCTCTCACTCTATTTTATTATTATGTGTCATTATGCTCAGAGGCTTTGTTATGGTCAATTAGGATTGTTACTT
>CBVK0101623525.1:0-10958 GCA_900067695.1 Picea abies | reverse complement strand
GTTTAGTACTTACTTGATAATCGGTTGTCAAGGTGTCAATATCTTTCTATTCAAATTCCTCTTTTTAGCCACCTGATCCAAGATCATCCCTCGAGTTGTCTTTTGGGGTCCCCGACAGGTCAAGAAACTCAGTCTCTAAGACACTTTCAACCTCATGGTTTCTCTGGGTATGTTTTTGAATTGGAGTATCGAGACTTGGGGTAGATGCTTTCTCAGGTTCTTTCTCTTCTGTAATCGGTACTAAAGTTACCAAGGAGACCTATGAACTCTCCTCATCATCATAGATGACTATTAGATCAAGTAGAGGGTTTGGTACCTTTTTTTGACCTGGCGTCCTTGATACCTTAGGTTTGGTTGGAATGGTCCCCGATGATCTAATATGTGGTGATGGAACTCTATGGTTTTCCAGACTCATGATTTCTTCTAGTTGTATTGGCTCTAAGCCACTTGGATCTCCTCTGATTGTGATTGGGTTTTCCGAGGGGATCCTCATCATTTCTACGAATTCAGGGTCGTTTTGTAACTGGTCAATGACTCTCTGGGCTCCTTCTAGTAAAATAAATCCTCTCCTTTGTGCCTATGTGGTCTCTACTTCTTTGATTTATTATCTAACTCTGGGATCCTCTTGAGTCAAATTCTCTATTTTCTCCACCTTCTCATCCATTCTCATAGCCTTGAACCTACTCATGTTCTGGTTGGATTTCATCTGTACTACCTCTTCCCAGTCCCGAGTGCATTCTGTAAAAATTTCATGCTCAGACTTGTCATGCATGTATGAGCAACATGAAAATACTTGTGAAGCGTGTTGGGGAACCGGGCCTTTAGGGTCATGCTTTTGAAAATGGCATGTCGTGAACCTAAATTCAATCTAGCTCAGAAATTCTTGTTTGGCTTGAGCAGTGTCTTTCACTATATAAAACCCCACATGGAAGTTGTTGGGTATGAATGCTCGTTTCTTGTCTTTGACTACTGTGGCATTATATCCCTGCAGGATCATCTAATAACAAATTTATGCTAAAATGAGTCAGTCTTAGACATGAGAAGGGAGAAAATGTGATCATTCGGTGTCCCCAAACACCCTAATATAAGTTATGTGCTCATCTAGATACCAGTGGCCTACCTTTGATATAATTTTCTTGGCTATTATAGATAGCCTTGGGAATTATTTTTTAAATAAAATAAAATAGACTCAGGCAATGAATTCATCGCAAATAAGGGCATACAATTTTTTGTACCTTTTCTTCCATAATATACTGAAGTAGACATGAAGAGGAATTTTTGTAATGTGTGAGCTTAAATTCATACCAGCGAAGACATTTCTCGCACAGATAACATTGAGTAGGTACAAGGCCATGTGAAACGTAGGAGCTTCTCCTTCTTTTGACGTTTGAGCCTACATTACACTAGTTCTCAGTTGCTTGGAGATAAATGCTCCCTAGTTGAAACTACTCCCTGAGATAGCCACAGTGTATGCTAGGGGCATCCATTCTTCTAAGAACTTGGAGCAGTCCTTTTCCCCATATAGTCTGCAGATTAGAGCCATCAAGTAGATGTATGTCTCCCTCAGGTTCGTTGTCCCATACCAACCATTGCTCCGGTTTGTAAATTTCTTGTCCTCCTTCCACCATGAGGCCATCAACCAAATGGTGTCATGGAATTCATATAACTTCACCATGAATTATATGTTTAGTCACTCCTCTGGGTCCCTAAGATTGCCATACTTCTGAACTTCTTTCGGGAGAAAAACTCTTACACACGCTCCATTCTCATAAATTATCAGGAATTTATGTGAATTTGTGTGATCGATTAACCAACTCAGGGTCTCGATGCACGGGAAAACTAGAGTTCGGTAGGATACCATGTGCAAGCACGACCGTCAAATGTTCGAGAAAACTTGGTTGTCTACCGCACTTATATCAGGGTCTTTATGTGGGATAAACTCTGGGTAATCCTTCTGGTTGATTTTGTTGAATAAATATCCCCACTATGGGAGAATTGTCTTGGATCTAGTGGTTGCTTTTGTATCACTGAAGACCGGGAGTTGAATGAATTATTTATTTGTTGAGGTTTTAATGATCGTCTCCACCCTAAGAGCATATTCCAACTGTTTTGTAGTACCAAGAGAAGAACCCTCACCAATTTTTTCCTCCTTTAACTTAGGTGCCCTTGGCGAGCGCATGGTTGTTGGATTTCTTGGAGGCATTTTTTCCTGCAGCTAAAACATAGTTATATACTGTGTAAAAGATCAAATATTGATATAAAACAAATTATGACTGCTGAATTGATAAAATTTAATAGATACCTATGTTGTTAGCTTAACTTGGTTTTGATGGCTTGAGAATCAACGCAGTCTTAAGATGCTCTCTTTGCTTCTTAGGATTCTTTGGAAATGGAAACTTGTGTGAAGGATGGAAGTGTTTGAATCCATTTTCATGATTTAAACAGAGATAGACTTACCTTGTCTCATCATCTATTCAATTCAAGATATAAGTTTGGTTCTACAAAATCTGTTCCCGGATATTCATTACGTTTTAATATTAAATTCAATCATAGGTCGATGGAGTGGGCACGGGCTATAACATGTCCTATCGGTGATTTAAAATTCTTGTTGTTCAATTGGTGCATGAGGTAGCAATGTATCCAGGGTGAAGCATTAACTAGCCTTTTAAATGACATAATCTGATCATATCTCGTGCTGAAAACATCCCATTGTTTTGCTAATCAAGCTAGTGGATCAGGGGTCAGGGTTTCTCTTTAAACATTGTTTGTTGATATCTCCTAGAAAAATATTTGACACTGATCCATGTTTCTGTACATAGATGATGTGGAAAAGATGACTTAGAAGTGTGACTAGGACACAGGGAACCTTAAAGTGACTCGGGATGACACTAGACCGTACAAAATCCCTATGCTACAAAGACACATGGCACTTGAAACTGGTGTCTTCATTTAATCATGTTACTCAAAATCAGGGAATTTTCCTTATCTAATCATTCTAACAAGGGATCCTATGTTGTCGACGCTGAAAAGTATCAAGGATCGATGATCGACGATAAGCTTAACCAATTGCTCCAGGATTAACTCTCTCACAAATTGCTGATGCCGAAAGTGCATCGGGGGTCGGCGATCGATGATGTGTTCATCGGGGGTCGGCGATCGATGATGTGTTCACTGTGGAAACAGTCAATGTTTTAACCCTCTAAGATTTCACCGACCCTAAACAAACACATCCTTCATTGTCTATCATAGCTTATCATGGCTCACGTCAACGTTTAGTCTTCTTGTATTTTCCTAACACCAATGGGAGTCATCTATCTCATGAATCTTCATGGAAAATAACTAAAGTAAACTTACTCTTTATTTTAGCGATGTCGATGGTACATTCGACGGTCGTCAATTATTGTTATTGTGTGGCCATTTTAGCTGCTTGGAGTTTTCTGATGCCGAACGTAAGCACGCTAGTCACAGTGTTAACTTCAAATTCTTAGTTAGAATGGCATGTTCGTTTAGACACAAGGTTTGATTTAACAAGTTCAAACAAATCCGATTTGATCGATAAAATTCATGACAACAAAATAAACCATCAGCCATGGTGAACTTAATTCATACAGTAAAATGAAAGAAAACAAGTGGCACCCAAAAGTTCCAAAACTTCATAAATATTTTAGTGTGTGTTGAGCGCTCAACATGATCCATGTGTCTACTCCAACGGATGGTCGATATGGACTTCGTCCTTCGGGACTTCGAGGATTCACGACCCAAAACAACTTACACCCAAATTCTTCCAAAGTGCCAAATCTTTGAAGTCTTGCGATTTGTCGACACATACTCCTAATGCCAAAGATTATGATCTACTCTGGGCTTTGGGTCTTCAACAATTTTTCTGACTCTAGAAGCAATACTTTATTTCCTCCAGACTGCGAGGCTCCCAAACTATTCGCAATATGTTGACACGTGGTCATGATTCCAACAGTCAAGATCTTCTCTAGGACTTTGGAGCTTCAGGAATTTATCATACACTTTAAACCACAACTCAATTTTTCTGAAGTGGCAAAGTCCAAATGAATTAAGGGTTATCTTCCATGCTACTTACCCGAGTCCAACAATTGTTGATATTTTCTCTCAGATCCGACCAATGGGATCTATTCTCCACTTTTGCGCTCCTCCTCTTATCTAGGGTTGATCTAACGGCCCAGACCAAATATTATAGCCAATCCAATGACTATTGTAGATTTATCCTCCTCTGTTGCTATTGTGTTTTCCTTCTGATGAAATATTTCTCAAATTCTCAAAGGCTTGGCCTTTGAATATTCTTCTTTGCAGGGTTGACTCCTTGGCCTCTGCTTGTATTTTGGAGAAAAAGAACTTCTCCTGAGCTTTGTTAAAAACTTTGGATGAAGTGTGGGTGCACACTTTCTCTGTCCTACAGTATAAAACTTGGATTGGTCTATGGTGCACAATTGTGCAATTTCTCCTGAGCTTTCAATTGCTCAAACTTCAAGGGGTTCAGTCCCTTTGTTCCTCCAGAAGACTTCTTGTATCCTCTCGACACTCGTGCTCTTTTTCCTAATATTTAGTACTTGAAATAGTTGGCCTCTGGTGCACTCCTATCACTTTCCTTCTTAAGCTTGGGACTTTGACAATCAACTGCGAACTCTTTGTGCTTACCCTCCCGATATTGACCAACACTTAACAAAGTGTTGTCTATGTGCACTCCTTGCACCTCTTCTCTGGATGAACTTTCATTGTCTCTCCTGATCTTATCTAAACCTATCAATGGTTCTACCTTTGCACTCTTTTCATTGGCTCTATACAATTCTTTCACTTACCTTCCCCTCTCTGATCTTTTACACTATGTTGAGTGTAGGTGCACTCTTTTCTCTCACTCTGTGCACTCCTTGCACTATCCCTTATGAGCTTATGACTATTTCTGGTGTGCCCACCTGCCATGTTCCTAACTGAACTCACAACTAATTCCTTGAGGACTCTTAGTGTAGGAATTTTAGAGTTTTCTAACAACTCTAATGTGCACTCCCTTCATATCCATGAGATCCCAGAACACTCAGAAACCACAGAAAGAGAATTCTATCTATTCCTGCAAAGGAAACATACATACATTCATGGAATTCATGAATATACTATTCCTGCAAAGGAAACATACATACATTCATGGAATTCATGAATATACACAGTAAATAGATTCAGAAAACACATTCATTCATTCACACAGAGAACACACACACAAAAACTCATATGCATGGAAATGTGATTTTGTATTAAATTGAATAGTCTTTACAATGTGTACAAGACTAGACAACAATAGAGTCTCGGTTCTTTCTCTCCTCTCCTCTCTTCTCTACTCTCGTCTTCCTAATGCTCTCTCTTATGAATCCTTATCCTTTTGAATTCTCAATAGGATTATCTTTTAACATAAGAGGGTCTTCTCAATCCTTCCTCCGTCTACTTACATTAAATTACATTTAATTTACATCTAGCTCGAATCAAATCTAGATCTATCTACTTGTACAAATACTAGACTTTACATTCAAATCTAGACTTTACATTCAGCCTGTACAAATACAGTGACTCGACCTTCCTCAAGCCTCACAATATTAAATTGCATTAAATTTGAGATCGAAACTCAAAAACAAGAAAGTTGGCACTTCTCTCTCCTTGCATTGTTGTGTTGGCTGCTGACGCGTTGTTGAATTGAAGCAATGCTCCTGCATCTATTGTGATTGTGGTTGATTGAATTTTTTGTATTATCACATTTTTTTTTGTGTCTTTTGAGTTTGCATTTCCTTAAAATTGAGAAATGCTCATGACTCCCTAGGCTAACTTGATCCTCTAGTTCAGTATATTTCATCAATTGTTTGATATTCATTAGTTGTGGGTTTTAAAACTTATGTATTTTGATTACAAAAAATTCTAAGTGTCTTACTTGATTGATTTGGAATCTTTTTCGTCGATTTGGAGGTTGTTTATGTTGCATCAAACTTAATGTTTGAGTATTTAAATCTCCTTTTCTTGAGAAAACGTATGAGATATTTTGGGATTGATTGCAACTTTGCATTTTACTTTTTCTGCTTTATTTTTGAGGTTCTATACAATTATTTTCCTTTACATTTCATGTTTGATATTGCATTTTAAATACCTACATAATCATGTATCCTATAGTTTCTTTTAATCATATATCAAACAACTTTTGCATTTAAATAGTAGTTTACATTTCTTGCATTGAATGTTACACGTGTTTCTTTTATTGAGACCTCTTGCTCCTTTCTATAGATATTCTTCATTAAAACTAAAGATTGCATTCCATTCATTTTTTCTTTTGAATTATTCTTGGAGTCAGAGTGATAACACCATATAGTCCACTTCCATTTACCCTTTTGTGTAACAACAATCATAAATGGAACAAGGTAGATAATCTAAAATCAACTAGACTTTTTCTTTATTAGAAAATGATCACAAGTATAGGTTGAAGGGCCTTAGTTGTAAGGTTGACACTAAATTCTCCAATGATCTAGAATATCCTTAGACACCACTTATTTCTTTACATATATATATACATGCAGTATCTAACTTGATCCAAAATAAAATTTTGATTGTATTGAGGTGGTTTACATAATTCTAATGGTGTGATTTAACCCAAAAAATCATAAATTGATTACTAGTTTTCTTGATAGTGAGATGACATAGAAAAAAATAAAAAAACTCAGATTACATAGAGATTGCATTCTTTTGTTTCATCTTTAAGTTCCCTTCAAACCAATGAAAATTTCCTTCTCCATATCAAACATTAAAATCTCATGTAAAATTATTCACATATGACAATTTAATGGACTCTCTTAAATTCTATTAATCAAAACAAGTAAATAACTTCACCATTAGAATCCTTGCAAAATTATGAAGAAATTGACTCTTAAGTCGAAAATTTTCCAAACTGGCTTATTCTCACCCTCTTCGGCACATAAAAAAATGCATTAAATGCTCATTAATGGAAAATGAGACAAGACTTTTAAAAAATACCTAAAATCATGAAATAGACCTCAAATTCATGATCCTTATAAAAAATCATGAAAAATGAGCATAAAGTTGCCTAGGTGCTCCCATTATACCCCATGGCACACTTTATGAGACAATATATTTAGCCTCTTATTAGCACACAAATCAAGACATCTGTATGACCTCGAAATCCATACACTACATAGAATATTATGCCACCTCAAGATCCGTGCAGATCTTTAGCTCTGTGTGCATTGGGATCTATGCCCAATATGTAGGCTTGGGTCTCCAACCTCCACCCTGCAAAATTTGGCAACTTAACTCTATATTTAGTGGAAACTCATTAAATCTGGGAGGTTTGGCCTAACGATTAAAACATTGGCTATATTTAGCAGAGGTTAGGGGTTCTATTCCTTGCAACCCTTGTCATATTCATTGGCGTGTTTTTATGGTTATATATGTTTGTGTGTGTGGTTACAAAAATCCCACATGAATATTGTTACAACCCCCTTTACTTTGGACTAGTGGTTACATGTTGTATACATGGATCAAGGGATATGGGCCAAGGGATTAAGCCCTTGGTCTTTTTCTTCCCAAATAAACTTTAACACTAATTCAAATACAATATGTGCCACTCATATGTTAAGTCACATATGAGGACGCATTGGTAGTGGGGGCTATGTTAAGTCTTGGGAGGTTATGGAGGTCACATGTGGAGATATCCATTTAGGCCAATGGGATATCTCCACGTGGTGACCTCTCATTCGATGACCTTTCCACATGTCATCACAAGAGTCGTTCACTTGTGTGCCACTTGTCAACCTGCATGTCATCAACCTGGAGGGACGATATGCTCAGTTAGTTTCCAATGATCATGTGCCATGTGTCACCCTTATAGTGGTGACACATGCCACCTATTTTTCCCATGTACTTTAACCTTTGAATTTACCAGGTTTGACTAAACTTTGACTGCTCATAAATTGTGCATATGAACTTTTTTTGACTTTTCGTTTGTGCCCTTGGAAAGTGGATAATGAGCTCTGCGCAATGATGTCAATTTTGGGGTGATTTAACATGATCAATTTTTTAGCATTTATGAATCCCCTAAGATCTTTGTGAGCATTCTTGATCCTCCTAGACCTTTGTGAGCATTCATTAGATCCACCTAGATCACACCTTCCCACTGAAGAACTTTTGGACCTAAAAATGTATAGACAATCAACAAATTAGTGATGATAATTCACTCTTCCATCTTGCTAAATATTTTGGAATTTAGTCTTCATCTTGGGTCTTCGATATTAGGTACTAAATCAATGTACTTTTTTTATATTATGTGGAATATAGATCTAAATCTAGCCCTAACATTATCACTAATAGCTCTGGTTCTAGCTCATAGATTCCCTGACAACAAAATCCATGCTCACTGAATCTCTTCAATACTTGTACTTCAAAAACCACTCCCATATCCTTCGGTTGAAGATATTCCATATCATCCAATATGAAACCAAGTCGAATTTTGATCTATGCCTTTCCCAATTGGACTCTCTAATCTTCTACTGCTTGATGTATCTATAGGAGTCCTTGAATGAATACTTTGTCCATTGTCGCTCCTTCCTTGAAGACAATTCTACTTGTATTGTTATTATATGTACTTGATTGGTTATGTTCAAGGTATAGATTCATACAAATATGACATAGTATCTTAAAGATGATTATAGCATGCACCTTTATATGCCTCTTATTCGTTCAAGAGGATTATTTATCCTTTACCATCTCTAGAAAGTTTTTTCAATACCTCAATTCTATTTCCTCCTCTGATCTACATGTTCCAACTGTCTGCATCCTTTTGTTCCTTCACTTTCAGTTCTTCAGAATCAAGAATGTTGTCTTAGAAAATTTGATCCATATGTAGTCATTTAGCTTATTTCCAAACAATAAAATCATCCATATTGTTTTCTAAAGGCTTAGAAATCTTTACAACAAGATTCCTCTAGTGAAAACAATATGTATAGGTGGCTATCTAGGAATCTCTCTAACGATATTCCTCTCACTCTATAACAAAGTGTCAGTTTTCTATCTAAAAATATCTAATGACATTCCTCTCACTCTTTACAACATATAAGGTGGCAATATAAAAACTCTCTTACAAAATTCCTCTCACTCATACAAGGTGGCCATATAGAAATTCATAGAGTCCCTCTCTCTCTTATAATTTACAATGATTGGATTAAAAGCCTTCTAATAGCTTTTAGGATATTTACACATATCCATATTATATTTACAATTATACACATTTACAAAATTTTAAAGGTGGTTTACTTATGGAATCATTCTCCCCAATGTAATAGGGGAGTCTCGTAGCTTCCAACCTGTGACAATGCCTCTGATGTTGATGTTGAATCTAACATTGAATATGATGTTGAATCTAATGATGAATCTAGGTAACCATTAGACAAAATTATAAACCCAGTACATTTTGTCTAATTATCCCACCCACCCTTGGGAATAGTCATTTTCTATAGGAATCAATGAAGTTGGAGCCTCCTAAGGTACTATATATCATTATGATCACCCAACAACACCAATTATTTCAATTATTTTCATCTTTCTTTTCAGTCTCACGAGCTACCACTGGACTTTGCTAATTCATCTATGTATCCGCCAGAGAAGGGGTGCCTCCACCCCAGTATCTCTCCTTGCTCCTCCAACCAATAAGGAAAGTCCAAAATATTTACTCGGTTAGTCAAATATGGTATCGGTTTCTTTATTTATAAATGAGATTTCATAGGGGTTGGGGGGTCATAATGATAGATAGTACCTTAGTAGGCTCCAACTGCATTGATTCCTATAGAAAATGACTATTTCCAGGGGTGGGTGGGATAATTAAGCAGAGAAACCCAAACATGTCAATTTTTTAGAATCATTAATGAAACTAACATAATATAAGGGATCCACCTTTAGACAAAAGAGGTGTTCGTCCCCAAACATCAGAGTGCACTAACTCAAAAGGAGTTGCTGAAACACTATCACTAGATGAAAAAGGAAGGGTTCATTTTTTTTCCAACTTACAACCAACCCATACATATTTTGATAATGACTATAAGTTAACCTTCCCCAAAGAACCTGAACTTGCAAGCTTCTTAAGCCTAGGACTAGACACATGACCTAATCTATAATTCCATAATTAGTCAGGAGGAAGGGAGCCATTCAAATTTGATCAATTAACCAAATCATTATTTTCACATATGTCTACCACATCTTGTACGATCAACCCATTCAGCAAGTCACCACTCTCCAAATCTTTCATAAGATTTTACAGTTAGATCAGTCAAACAAAGGATATTTTTAATAATAACATAGTCTAAACTTTCTACCTTTTGGTTGTTTTTTGGTGATTTTTTCCATTTGATTTTTCCTAAAATTCATTGAGGAATGGTTGGATCTATAGAATTATATCCATATTATATTTATAAATATACACATTTACAAAATTTTAAAGGTGGTTTACTTATGGAATCATTCTCCCCAATGTACTGGGGGAGTCTCACAGCTTCCGACGTTTGACAATGCCTCTGATGTTGATGTTGAATCTGACATTGAATATGATGTTGAATCTGATGATGAATCCAGGTAACCATTAGAAAAAATTATAGGTCTTTCCAGTAAATTGTATAACCTCTCCTTGAGAATACCAAGCACTATTGTCGTGTCTAGAGAAGCTTCCCTTCAATACATAAGTACTCATCCATTCTAGAATGTGACTACATAACCATCATCCTCAAATGACACAACTGAGAGTAGGTTTACTTTTAATTCTGGAACATACAACATATGGTCTATTCCCATAAATCATCCCAACTTGAGATTAAGGATGATTTTAGGGGCTAAATTTCGCTCATGGGCTAATTTTCCATGGTTTTTCCAAAAATAAGATTCACTATTTTAAAAAT
>CBVK0101623522.1:0-11165 GCA_900067695.1 Picea abies | reverse complement strand
AAGTGAACTTTGGAGGCCATTTTCGGGAGCTACGCTCAACCTTTTTCAGTGTCCTCAGTTGTGTTGGATTCATGAGGTCGTGAAGAACAGGGCCGTAGTAGTTTGTAATTCTTTTGAGATACTTCTGATGTAATTTTGCAGTATTGAATATTAATAAGAAAACCTCCCCCACTGAGACAAAGGCCCGGAGACATAGGCAACCTTGCCGAAATCCATTAACAATCTTGGTGTTATGGTTTGTTGTTATTAATGCTTAATTTTTGTTGTATATTCTTTATGATGGCTGCAACATTCTTTCATTAAGATCTCCTTCCTCTTTTAAGTTTTTGAATGGTAATTTAACACATGCTTAAAACTCAACCAAGTNNNNGGAGTTTGATCTTCTGAAAGACAAGGATTTGATCTTAAATTCAATACCTTGGTTTTGGGCAGTTTTGGTTTGTGCATGAAGCCTTGGAATCCCTCATTTGATCCTTTGATTGATAATTTAACCTCGACTCTTGCTTGGGTTAGACTTACAAATCTACCCTTACATTCTTGGATCTTACCCTCTCTTTGAACCATTGGTCAAGGTCTAGGAAGGTTCTATTATAGAATTCCTAGATTAAAGAACTACACCATATGTACATATACTTGAATCTATGTGGAAATGGATTTATGGCAGAAATGATTTTGACAGGTGAAAACAAGTCGTGGACTCAAAAGTTGGATTATGAAAAAATGTCTTTGCATTGTAGAGCCTATTTTGAAATAGGAGATCTTGTTGTTCAATGCCCTAAAGTTCCATGAAAGGTTAGGAAGCATTAGCATCAATCAAGCTAGTGGGTTGGCTCTAAGATAGAACATCGATTTATTTAACAGGGATATTCAATTGATTTAAACCAACCTAAGGAGGGGTCCAAAGACGTTTCTTTGAAATCCAAGGGAATATCTCTGAAAAAATATTCTCTAACTCATCAATAGATAATCAAGGAAGATTCGTATGTTTTGGATCCTCCCTTGGATGAGCCAAAAGTGAAAACAAAGGAAACTAGGGACACAATAGTGGATTCAAAGAAAACTAGAGATACTCCTTCAAAATAAGACCCTTCATCTCAATAAGGATTGGTTCAACAAGGATCACTAGAAGAGCTTACTTTTCACCGAGATCCATATCAGTATCTATCTAAAGTGAGTTGGGTGGATCAAGTTGAAGAATAATAGATACAAGTACAACTAGATCCCCCATATCAAGACAACATCAAGAATAGTAGGAATAACAAAGACCTTATCAAAGACAAAGGAAGCTTGGACAACATTAATAAAGACAAAAAAATCTCCTCTAGTAGCACATCAAATTGTAACAAGAAGTCGGGCGTGTAATCCAGTATAGTTGACTAGTATTTTTATATTTTATTATGTCAACAATCTGCCAAAATTTACTCATGTGATAAATATTGGGATGAAGTCTTTGTGGACATAAGTATTTTATTGACTTGGAAAATAAGGAGCTGCCAATTTTGTTTGCAATCCAAAGCCAATAATTTTTGTAATCTTATTGTGAGCCTTAGCTACAATTTTATACTAATATAAATATCTCCCAGTTATGGTTAAAAAAACAAATAAAACAAATAACCACGGCCAAAAGCAAAAGATGATACATGTCCTTTGATTATGAGAGACCATTGCTCTCCCACCTAAGTTTCCATAGATTTTGGGTTTGACCAAAGACCTGTAAACTTTCCTATCATAACACGTTCGTACACTATGAGGACTTTCCTTCTTGATTGCAAATATGAGAGATTCAACCAAGGAATGGCTTCCATATTTTTTGCAAAACTCCTTTGATGAGGTTGATTCGACTTGGGGGGGTTCAACGACCAAACCAGAGAGAAAAAGAGAGAAAAAGGAATCCAATTATGGGTTGTTAGTGTCCCCCGTATTGAATAGTTTGGTTTTAGTAGTAGCTAGCTTCACCAAAACCCCTCACCCTTAATTTCCTTTGTTGTTCGTAGCGTTTGTCTCAGGTTACAAGTCCCACTACTAAAACAACAGCTCCCACAGACAATTCCAACATGAAAAAAATTGGTGAATAGGTTGAGAAAAACACTGGTTCAAGCTATGATTAACAATATTGAAACGATGGCTCCCACAAATGATTCCAACATGAAACAGATCAACAAACAAGTTGAGCAAAGGCTTGGATCGATGGTGATGGTTAGGGTAAACCCTAGCCACTAGGGATTGGCACCAATTCTGATGTTGTGCTTCTTTCAACCTCATAACGATTAGAATTTATATAAAATATTAATATTAAAAGAATTTATATATTTAAAATTTATTATTATTTAGTTAATTATTTTTTTTTGAATATTAAAATAAAAAATTAAAAAATTACTATCAATATAAATATATAGTTAAATTTATTTTTAAAATTTATTATAAATATAAATACACAATTAAAGGATCAACAATCAATAATTTTAATAGGCGTTGTCTAACTGTTCTAAGAAATGGCTTTTTTCACCACACTCGAGATAAATTTGCAAGAAATGACTAATTTTTGTTGTTTAAAATCCATTTTGTTAATTAAAATCCATTTTTGAATGTAGAAATGGATTCAACCTGTTGAAAAACCCCTGGGGCACTTGGATTATACAGAAATAATCCCTCAAATCTACGAATATAACAATTTCTCACAAGATTTTGGGCAAATATCCCCAAAAAATATAATCCAAAAAAACCATTTCATATAAAGTTTAGACTAAGACATTTTAATATATTTGAAAAGATTAAATACAAACACCAATTTATTTAAGTGAAAATTATTTATATATTTAAAAAAATAAAGTTCAAACATAGTTTATTATTATTTATATATTTTAAAAAATTAAGTACAAACATAGTTAATTTAAGTGAAAAATATTTACATCAAGAATGCCATATTATATACTATTTTTTTTATTGTATTCTAGATTGTACTTATAAATCATTTTCATAATTGAGATCTGTACTTATTTCTTTTTTACTACGACTTAAAAACAAGTTATTATTCAAAAAAAAATTAAGTACAAACATAGTTAATTTAAGTGAAAAATATTTACATGAAGAATGCCATATTATATATAAAAAAAAAATTATTGTATTCTAGATTGTATTTATAAATCATTTTCATAATTGAGATTGTACTTATTTCTTTATACTAATCTAAAAACAAGTTATTAGATTATACTGTTTCCGGCTATACAGTATATAGTGATGGATCGCCTTTGACCATATATTAATTTATTTTGACTTTAAAAATATTTCTAAGAAACTTAAAGTTAAACATAAGAAACGTAATTTTTTATTTTTCGATATATAAAATTTTGTAGTTTTCTAACTTTTCATTAGTTAATAAGTTTAGAATGTTATTAGAACCTTCACGTGATTTGAGATTTCAAATTAATTGATTAGACGCTTCACATTAATTGCAGAGAAAAGGCCCAAGCCATTAACTGACGGAAAGTAACCTCAGGCTGTGGTTAATTTTACTTTAATTTCTATCATTCCCGCGTGTGGAAGATAATCAAATTCTACTCCCAAACAAAACTATTAATATTAACGCCTCTTAAATGAAATATAAAATTATCGTTGAGGTGGAAATTTCTTGGCAGCTTCTTTACCACACGTGAGGCCACCACCGTTACCATGACGCTCTAATGGCCGACGTGTAACTTGATTTCCAGCATTAATAGTTAATTGGACGCATCTTCCTTTGTCCTCTCCATATACCGCTAATTGCATGTCGACACTCGTTGTCTTTATTGTAGACAGAATTATGTTTTTTTTTAAGTTGTTTGTAAAGAGGCAGTATTATGCAGCTTTGCTGCTCTTGTTAATTTAGAAACAAGAATATAAGTAGTTCGCAAACAAAGAAAGACACTCTATCATTAGGAGGCTTCCGTTAAGTTTTTGTGCACTCTATCATTAGGAGGCTTCCGTTAAGTTTTTGTGTTTTGTAATTTTAATAATTAATGGTTAAGACAAAGCATGATCATATTAATAATCAAACTCATATATCATATTATTTAAAAAAAATAATCATATATATTTAAATTCATTATTATTTAATAAACTATATATCTAAACTTATTATTATCAAATAAATTATTCATTTAATTCATTATTATTATTCAGTAAACTATTCATTATTAGGATTCAACTTTGAAATTTGTTACAACAAATTGGGATGAACATCTTTGAAATTTGTTACAATTCTTTGTATTTTTTCATTTAAGATTTGTTAAATTTTTTGTATTTTTCATTTAAGATCATAAAAAAAAAATACGTTTAACAAATGAATGCTTAGGGTATTTAGGAAAAGGTACAATGCACATTCTTGTAAAATGTATATAGAAAAAGTTTCATACATATTAGTGTTTCTTACTAAAAAATTTTATGAAATATGAAAAAAAAACCTTTGTTTTACAGAAGGACATACACTATATTGAGATTATGAATTTATTTATTTATTTATTTTTCATTTTTAATAATTAAAAATGATTTAATTTTAGTTTTGTTTAAAAAAAAAAATATTAATTTTATTCATAAATGATAATAGAATACTTTCTCATTTTCAAAACCAAAATATATCTATATTTTTATATCATTATAATATATCTATATTTTTATATCATTATAATTATATTGAATGGTTTCAAAAGTCCAAAAAACTTTAACCTTTTAATATTTAAACAAGCATGCAACATTTCATAATTTACATAAAATATATTATATATTATTGAATGTAAATCCAAAAGGACATAAGAATTGATCATATGCAATATGGAGGGAAATGTTTAGTAGGCAAGTCATCCTTGATCTCTTGAATATTCCAAGTATTTAGAGTTAGTTGGAGACTCACTTTTGAGACATTATCAACTTCTTCATTCATAATAATTGATCATATGAAATATGGAGGGAAATGTCCAGTAGGCAAGTCATTCGTGATCTCTTGAATATTCCAAGTACATGGAGCCAGTTGGAGACCCACCTTTGAGATATTATCAACTTCTTCATTCATTTCCTGTAAATGACATCAAAAGTAGATTTGATCACTTGTAACTCCTAAAAAATGGTCCTTAACCAATAGTTTTCCAAACTATTGATTCCTTGCATCCAGTGAATCACTACCATAAAATCACAAAAAAAATGAAATTTAGATATTCCTTTCCAGCATAGAAAGTTAAAAATAAATTGACAGCCATATGTTCAACATAGTTGTTTGTACATCTACCAAGTCTAGCCTTGAACTTGAATATATGATTATCATTCAAATAAATTACACCTCTAGATCTACAGGAAGATAAATATCCTTGGTAGGCCCTATCAAAGTATGTCCATGCTCCTGACCTATCAATCTACTCAGCTACAACCTATCGAGCACAAATTTCTCTTTTGAATCAACTAGGAAACTGACCAATATAGATTTACTCTAAATAATACATTTAAGCATATGAACATGTCAGTCCTCAAATAAACAAGTATTCTAGGCTATCCAAATTCCCCAAGCCACAATCAAGGGAAGAGCTTTGAATATTTTTAGTGTTTTGCTTCTGACTAGGAATCTTAAGGATTCTTCTATAGAGGCTCCTCTCCAATTATCTCTAAGGATTATGAGCTCACCTCTCTCTTTCCAAACATGTTGTGAATATTCACAAGAAATCAAAAGATGACATATTTTTTCCTCTTGAACCTTGCATAGTGAGCATCGACTTGACCCATGATTTATTCCTCTTCTAGAAAACATCCCATGTGGGGACCTTGTTTATAGTAGCAAGACACATAAAAAAATTGAGCTTTCATAGGGTATTTATACTTCCAAATATGTTTCCACTGCCATATATTTTCAATTGTCCTATCAACTTCACTAAGAACCATGTAACCAAGTCTCAAGGTGTATTTATTCCTCTTGTTGGATTTTTCAACCATAATAATTCATATTCTTTATCTTTTATCCTCGCATGACTTCTTCTTAGTGTTGAAATAAATATAGACCACTCCTCGTCTCTTCCCCTTCATCCAAGTAGAGTAGCAAACTACCAATCCTACCTCCAAATAGTAGTGATATTGTCTAATGTAGCTTATCTTATGTAAAATATGTCTCTATTATGTAAAAGGTTAACTAGGTTTTCTAACAGCTTAAATATCCCCTCACATCCAACCCATATCAAATCCAGCATGCGTTCTAGTACCATTTTTAATCTTCCAAAGTTTGATCCATTAACCAATAGAGTAGTTACCTTTCACATATTCAAACCCATTATTATTCAATAAATTACTCATCTTTGGATATGTTTTACTTTCCTCACTTACCACCACATGACTTCTTCTTAGCATTGAAATAAATATAGACCACTCATCATCTCTTCCCCTTCATCCATGGAGAGTAACAAACTACCATTCCTATCTTCAAATAGTAGTGAGATCATGTAATGTAGCTTGTCTTAAGTAAAAGATGTCTCTATTATGTAAAAGGTTAAATAAGTTTTTTAACAACTTAAATATCCCCTCACATCCAACATGCATTCAAGTACCATTTCCAATCTTCCAAATGAGCCATTGACCAATAGAGTAGATTCAAACCCATTATTATTCAACGAATTACTCATCTTTGGATATATTTTACTTTCCTCACTTACCATCACTTATAACAACTAAGAATGACATAATGACACAAAAAAAAAGCCATCAAGGAAGAATAGAAGTTAGTTGATCCCATTAATTGTGTTTTCATAGTCAACCCTTATGGGGAGAAGGTATGTATTTCCCCACCTCCACCCTTTTAAATGAAAATTTTACATATTCTCCCTCTCCACCACCCTCATTCAAATGCACACCTTCTCCCATGATTCCCATCCCCACCTTCATAAATGATAAATGCACACATTCTCTCCCCATTAAGTAAGATAATCTTGTAGCAAATGGACTCTCTTTCTAAGAATAAATCTAATAAGAATCTAGCAATTTTTTTTTTATAATAGATAGAGTTGTAACATTATCCAAGGCTCATGCATGGTGGAACAATGCCCTTAGAGGGATTTCCAAATTATGAATCAACCCAAATTGTTGAAAAAATAATCAGAGTTTTGAATCAATAAGAACATTGATTTTCCATATTGTTGGATTCTGGCAATAAGAGGAAAGTTTTTTATAATATTTCAAGACTCCCTTCCCCCACTTCCACCCTCATAAATGAGAGTGTGCATGGGGAGTGAAGTGTAGGAAAAGGTGTGCATTTTAAAAATACACCTTCTCCCCACACCCACAATACACACCTTATCCACCCCACCCCAATGTCAAGAAGATTAAGATTTCAAATATGCACCTTCTCATCCCACCCCACCCTCAAGAAGAATAGACCGCGGTCTAAACATTGTACAAATTTAACATTTTCCAATTGCTCAAAATAATGGGAAGGAAAATCAACTTTTTTCTAAAATTTGGAAAGAATCATTTTGGATTGATCGAATTGCAAATATCTATCGTTATCATTAAAAAAACGTCACGTTGAAAAATTGTGTTAACATGATAATTATTGAAAGAAAGATATTTTACCTTGAAAGGGGAATATGTTACCTTCAATTAATCATTATAATATGCAAAGACGTTATTTGGTACATTGTCCTATCAATGTTATTTGGTACATCCTGAGTGGGCCTAATGGTTAAGAACATGTGTTTCCTCCTAACGGGTCACAAGTTCAAATCTAGAGGGGGGTAGGGTATGTAAACCTCCATAGACTTTAGCAGTCAAATCGTTGCGCGGAGGGGGTCCCTTGTCCCACAAACAAGGGAGTATCATACACCAATTTGGTGCCTGACTTGGTCGTGGCCTTAAAATTAGATTATTATATTATTATAATTAAAAGCATGATTCATGATGTGTATATCATACTCTCTGAAATTTACTATTTAGATCTATCTATAAAAACTCACAAGTATCTAAGGATTGATTATAAATATATATTACCCAATTTCTCTTTCATAAAACAAAGAAATTACCCTCACAAATCTAACACCATTTTGTTGTCTACTATTAAGCATAAATGCAAATCCATTAGATAACTTTTCATCCAATTTAAACTCCCAAATAAAAACCAAAACTCAATTGTCTACACTTTGTAGAGGAGAGTTAGACCCTATTTTCAATCATGTCAATCATTACTGGAATTCAAATTCAATTTTCACTACATGGGAAAAAATATTTTCATTTTTGACAATTGTAATGGCATCTCTTACTTGAAATGTGTTTTATTCTATAAGACCATATGCACAACAAAAAACATATGGAAACCTCATACAAATTTAAGTTTGATTTTAATTTTTTTTTAGTTTTAAAAAATCACCAACATTAAAATTTAACAATTCACTATGCTTTATCTTATCAAAAATCATTAATTTTATTATTAAAAAAATATTAAATATTATATAAAATTTATAATATAAAAATTTGAAATTGTTGAAATATTTTTATATGAATGAAATAATGAAAAAAAAATACAATTTAATTTTTTATCAAAATTAATTAACAATTTTTAAAATTGATTTAATTGTAATTTTTATTATAATTTGTATATACTATTTAAGGTGAATTATTTCGAATGATTAAATAAATAAGTGAATATGCTACAAAGTGGTTAATCTTATCAAATATAAAATCTAGAAAAGTAAATAAACACTAAGTTGAATATAAAAATTGAGAAAATAAATAAAAAATCATAAAAATATACAAAAGTTATCATATTAGTCAAGGTAATAAGTACTTTTCCTTGTAAAATATTAAAATAAAAATAGGTGGAATCACATCAAAATCAAATGATGCCTTGAGAAGGAAAAATAATCTATTTTTTATTTTTAGTAAAAAAAGTCAACATTAATATGTTAAAGTTATCACATGATATTTTTATAAATTTCATATTAAATATTTTTAATTTTATTTTTGATATTTTAAAAATAAAATTACACTTTCAAAAAATTATATCTTATTAATAATCTTTTTAACTAATTAAAAAATAAAATAGAAAAAATTCTAAAATTTTAAAACTTATTTTTAATTTTAAAAAATCATTAAAAATTTTATAACATAAAATTAAAATAAAAAAAACCTTGATTTACTATTTATATATATTAACAAGACTAATAATTACTCTATAAATGTGAATACCGGAAGCTTCCCATTAAAAATTATGAAGGATTCCTTACATGTCCAAAAAGTTACTTTATGATAGGATTGGACTGAAGGATTCCTTACATGTCCAAAAAGTTACTCTATGATAGGATTGGACTGTATAAAAATATAAATTATAGTAACTTTATCACCTACTTAATTGTATAAAAAATACCTTTTGATAGTTTACTTTATGAAAACATGATAGGATTGTGTAAAAATAACTTTTAACAATTCATAGAGAGGTATCCCAAAATTCCATCAAATGATTCATTAAATTGTTGTGGTATCCAAAAAGTAACTTTATCACATGACTTGACTGTATTAAAAAAAAAATTAATAGTTTATAGACTTTATGGCATGATTGGATTGTATATAAATATAAAAAAAAATTAACCATAACGAGTATATTTGTATTATATTTGTAGTGTTGGACCAACAAGTTATTACAAGGAATTCCAAAATGTAGAGAGGCCTCTAGCAAGAAAGGAAAGGAGACTAGTTTTTGATACTTTATGACAACTAATTTAGATACAAAATTTCTCACCTTTTTTCAGGTGTAGATTTTAATATAGGAATTTAATCAAAAAAAAAACACTTTGCACATTATAATAATACTTAATTATGTTGAATTACGATTGACTTCTTGTCACTATTGGTTATGGAATTGATTGAGTCTTTTTTTTCTTCCCAACTACTGTCTAAACTTCTTTGACAAATGAAGGTGTCATTACTAGTCCAGCCACCCCGAGATTTTCTTGATCTTGATCTCAAGGATTTGTCTTTTTTGTCGTCTCGACTTTATCAGCTTCATCTGCCCAACTTGCCACTAGATGGGAGTTGGGGATAGCCTTACTTTATTTTCCCAGATCAGGAGAATATGAATCCTGTGTTATTGTATGAGGGACTGGAGTTGGTTCATTTGGGGGAACCCCCTGAGTTGATGGACCATTGGAATGGGGTTTCTGATCTTGAGTTGTAGAAGAATCTCAGCTAGGTTAATCTGGAACCGAGGAAAGTGAAGAATGTGACCAACTGGTTTTTATAATTAGTTGATGATCCTCATTGGAGCCATCCCACCAAGTTGATTTGCATTGTTTCTTTTGAGCCTTCTTGTTTCCCTTAGGGCATTGCGTTGCTATGTGCCCTGTTTCAAAACAAGCCCAACTTCGTACGGAGATTCTTTCATAGTCCAACTTTTGTATCCACGAGTAGTTTTTGCAGTTTAGAATGATTTCAGCTAGAAACCCTTTACTAAAGTCTATTTCCACACAGATTCGGGCATATGAAGTTACACTATGAATTTCAGTTTCTTTACTTGCAAAATGATACTTCCCTAAGGCAGATCCAATATCTTTAAGAGAAGAAGTTCTCCAAAAATGCAAGGGCAGATTCGAGAGTTTGACCCAAACAAGAGTTGAGGAAAGAACAATAGTCAAGGGATTGAAACAAGGAGTCCATGGTATCATGCACAAACCTGAGTGTCCCCAAAACCAAGGGGAAGAGTTGAAAATCATATCCCTATCTTCTGTAAGATCAAACTTGACGATGAAGAAACTTTGGGGAAGGGGTGAATAAACAAATATTCCTTAATCAAGGGTTTCCAAAGGGAAGAAATCTAGCCATTAAGATCCACCAACTGAGGCCAAAGACCATTGAACCCACAAATTAAATCATTTGCCTTGAAATAATCTTCCTCTCTTCAACATCTTGACCCATGAGAAGAGTGATTGTTGGGGCTTCTTGAATTGAGAAAGAAGCAGAGAGGGGAGAGTAAATGAGATTCTTAGATTTGACAGCATCCTTGTAAGAAAAAGAAGAACAACCCATGAGGTCAGAAGAGGGAGGCATGTGAAGCTTATCGACACCAGATGGAGGCACACGAAGCATATATGCAACACGAGCTTGACCAGAAGTCGGATTCACCATTGAAGAGGGGAAGCAGTGGCTTGAGGCCTAACCATAGAAAAGAAGCA
>CBVK0101623515.1:0-14311 GCA_900067695.1 Picea abies | reverse complement strand
GTGTTGATTATGATGAGACTTTTTCCCCCACAACAAAATGGGCTACCATCCGCACTCTATTTTCCATGGAAAAAACAAATGGATGGAAAATTCATCAAATGGATGTGAATATTGCCTTCTTGAATGGAGACTTGAAAGATAAATTAGAATGTGTTCATGTCTCAACCAGAAGGATTTGTTGTGAAGGGACAAGAACATAAGGTATGCAATCTCATCAAATACGTATATGGCTTGAAACAAGCACCACAAGCATGGCATTACAAGTTAACCGAGCATATTCTAAAATTAAATTTCAAGCAATTCAATCTTGATGATACAACTTTGTTTGTCAAGAAAGTTGGAAAAATTGTTGTTTACCTTGTAGTTTATGTAGATGATTTGTTCATAACAAGGAACTACGAGAACTACATTGCATCCATAAATAAAGATTTGAAGAAAGGCTTTGAGATGAAAGATTTGGGACATTTTCACTACTATTTGGGAATTGAAGTGATACGAAATCAAAAGTACATATTCATATCCTGGAAGAAGTACATTGGAGAACTGTTGAACAAGTTTGGCATGGTTGAGTGAAATATTGTTTCTACTCCAATGGAACAAAATTTGAAACTCACATCAAAAGAAGGGAATGAATTTGAGGATGCAACCAAGTACAGAAAACTTGTGGGAAGCCTTATCTATCTTACTACTACCAAATCAAACATTTCATTTGTTATTGGGATTCTTTCCAGGTTCATGCAAAAGCCTTTTGAAGGAAATTGGTCTGCTGCAAAAAGAGTTCTGAAATACTTGAAAGGAACTAAAGATTTTGGAATCAAGTATTCTAAGGTGGATGACTTCAACCTAATCAGATATTTCGATTTAGACTTTGATGGGGATAAGAAAAATGGAGTATCAACTTCAGGCTATCTCATGAGTCTTGGAGCAGCTGCCTCCTGGAGATCACACAAAGAATTAGTTCCATCATATTCCACAACATGGACAGAATATGTGGCAGTTGCAGAAGCGACAAAGGAGATTGTGTGACTTAGAAAAATAATTGAATATTTGTAGGAGAAACAAGTGAATTCTACTCTTCTTCTAGTTGACAATACTTCTACAATCAGGTTGACCAAGAATCCCACATTCCATGATCGAACCAAGAATATAAACACAAAGTATCACCTTATTCGATATCATGTAGAGGCCAAGACTATTCACTTAAGACATTGTTCCACAAATGCGCGAATTGTAGACATCTTCACCAAAGCGCTTGGAAGAGAAAAATTTGAGAAGTTCATAATGATGTTTGGACCCACACACACCCATTCATATTAAAGGAGGGGGTGTTGGACACGTAATCCTTTGTGGTTGCGTTACTTGTAACAATATTGTATATATGAAGTGTCATAGGTGATAGGAAGAGTCATAAGTTGGAGAATACCAACAATTGAATCTTTTTGTATTTATTGAGCTTCATGCTAATGGAATAATCATTCTGTGGAGTTATGAATTTTGTCCACTCCTGGCCTAACAATTTTATTTGGAGAAATGTATTAGGAGGGGGCTTTAACATTTAAATTTGGAAAATAAGAAATGATATTAGGGGTATTATTTAATGCCCGCAAATGCATGTGCCCCCCATGGTAACTTCTTTTCATGCTCTTGGGATGGATCTACTATGTTTTCTTGTTCATTTATGATGATGTTTCATGGGAGGGTCTTAGAATCACAATGAGACATTTCCATTACAAAATAAAGTGTTGTGTATTATGTAAATTAAAGTAATTCCAAATGGGACGGCATAATTGTGAGAAGGATGTGGCGGAAATCCAATGCAATGTGGGCCAACTCAAATTTTAGGTGGTTTAGGATGGAAGAAGAATGGGAAAGAAAACAACAGGTTGAGAATAAGATAACATATGATTGTAATATGGATAATTATTCTCAATTTTTGGTGATCCAGGTAGATATCGGTGTCCACCCACCTTTTCCAACTGGCTCATAACAGTTTTCTGACAATTTTGGTAATTTAATATTTTTAGCATTTTTTAACTTCTGGGGCTATTTTGAGGGCCTAAATGAAGATTTTTGGGGATAGAGCTTCTCAATGATAGTAAAAGTATCTAATTGAGACCCCTAAATGAATCTCCTTGACTATACCTTTCCAACTAGCTATCGTGCGCCCCAAACGGAGACTGTATGCCAAAGTTACGCCCCCGAGAAGTTGATACACCAAACTACCCAAAACGGGGTCCACAAAACTGTTGGATTTTCATCTTCCGGGGTTAGGGTTTTGGATTTTATTTATGATAAAAAGGCCTTTAGAGCCTCATTGTGAAATGATCTTCTTGCAAATGTGAGTAGAGGACACATCTCTTCTCAGAGAAAAGATGCCACCATTCTAGCAAGTCTTTCACTATGTATTTTTACAGTCTTTGTACATTTTCGCTCATTAATAGAAAATTGTGTATTACTGTATCTTTGTGTTTATGGTTGCATCTATGATACATTTTTGTTATATTATTGGATATCTGAGATATCTTTGTACATTTATTTATTATATCTCCACTTTCATTTCATGCCAAAATTAATCTATATCATTGGTATCAAAGTAGGCAATTCTTGATAGTTTTTCAGTGCATGTCCCCGAAGAGGTCTGAGTATAGAAAGTTGGGTCTCGTGCTTGTCTCTCTTAAGAAAAATAACTCTCGCACACCCAAGAAACTCTCAATGGTGGAAGAAAACAAAAACGACAAAGAAGACAATTCTATCAATGTGTTGCTTGAGCAATATCTCATGTGACAAAGGGATGAAATGATGAAGAATTTTTCCCACATCCTTCGCATGTTGATAGCATCAGGCACATATTCATCAAGAGGCCACTTTGGAGGCACCTCTCCTTTCAAGGAACAAGTCAATTTTGATATTCTTATATGTTAAGGTTAGATAGATGGGGATGTCCTAGACAAATGATTACATATGTTAGAAGGTTATTTCTCTGTTCACAATTTTACTGATCGAGAAAAGATCATCTTTGCGCTCCTTAAGGATCTCCCCCCATGTCAAACATTAGTGGGAAACTTACTGGGATATAATTTCCACAGAGGATTCTAGAATATACGAGGCCAAGACCACTTGGGATTGTTTTGTGGATGTGGTAAAGGAACAATATTACACTGTTGGAAACTATGAGGACCACACTGCAGCATTAAAGGGGCTAAGATGTTCTAGAGTTCACCAACACCTTCCATACTTTGCACACCAAGTTGGGTATCAAGGACTCCAAATGACATTTTGTACTAAAACACTGCGGTGCTCTACATAGATAAATCCAAACTGAAATGGATTTTCTGGACATCTCATCACTCGGTTTTGCTTATCGATATGATATTAAAATTGAGCAGAAGTTTAAGCACCAAAATAAATGGGAGTTCGGGTTTGAAAATATGCAACAACCAAATTATGATAAAGACAACTCTAGCAAACAACCCACCGAAAAATATTCTAGGCCACACGAAAAGAAGGGTCATGGGAAGATGAAGAAGGACCCCAGAAAATGGTGCAATTTCCACAAAAACCCCTGGAAAAACACAGATGAATGTCGCTCAAAATAGTCATTGGTGGTTGAGATCAAAGACAAGGATCCAAACCTTGATTCAAAATATGATTCAGAAAATACTGACAGAATACAGATCATCGATGGAGACCCCACAACTATTGTCATGACCGTAGCAATTCAACCAGAAGAACCAACATATCCTGAAGAGGTGGAGCGCCTTTTCCATTCACAAATGTGGGTGACGGGGACCTCACTACATTTTATTGTTGATAGGAAAGCCAGAATAACCTCATCTCAACAAAGATCATCAAACGGGTGGAATTGTTGACAACACCAAACCCGCATACAACATCAGGTGGCTTCATGAGGGATGAGATCTTTGTGTCAGGCAAAGTGTCAATTATCATACGACATCCATCCCTTCAAGGATGAGTTATTATCTGATGTTTCCCAGTTCGATGTCTATGATGTTCTCTTGGGCCAGCCATATTTTGTGGAAACACCATGCTGTTCTCATGTGACAACATAGAACCCATTAGTTCATCTATTCAAAAATTTGACAGATCCTTCAATTCAAGGATGGCTGTAAAAACCATCTCAAATTTCTTTGGAAGACTTTAGAGGAATTTCTCAGCAATCCTTTGATCTCGGATGGCTTCACCACTAAACCTGATTTGGTTCATAATTCCCATGACTCTGGTCATAAATTGATCAACATTTTGAGACTCTACCAATTTTAAGGTCTCAAAATGTGTCCTCAAGGTCTGCAACCTTACTATTTTGACCTTGTTATTTTCCTGGAAAGATGTTCTTAGGATGTCCCAGGCCTATTTTGAGGTAACAATACCTGTGATTTTTGAGAAAATGGAGTCATCTACTGAGTTCTGAATCCATAACTTGGCCTTATTCTCTTTTTTCCTTTGTTCTTCATGAGCATTTCTTTGATGATTGGTAATGGTGACTAGATCTTTTGGATCCAGTTCCACATAGTCATGATCCACTCAATCTCAACACTCCTCTTCTTGCAAGATTATGGCTGTTTTTTGTAAAAAAAATATTAGAAAAAAAATAAAAGTAATTTTGGTGCCCTTTCTCAAGGATAAAAAATCACCACTTATTGAGAAAAACTTGGGTTAATTTCTAGTAGAGAAAAAAATACCAAGGAGATAGGGTGCCAAAAAAAACTTTGGATAGAAACCACCAAAAATCTAAGGCAAAAGTTAGGTCAAATCCACCTAAGAATTTGACTCATAACCAATGCAAATATTTTGCGAAAAAAAATATCAGACCTGTTGAGCTTTGAAATAAAGATTTTCACATGCATATCACTTTCTTCATTGGAAGAGTCGGCTTAGTTTCTCTCTGATATTTTCTCTAACTCAGTAATACACAAGTTTGATGGGATCCAGTCCCTTTGGCAGCTCTATGATGCCTTTCGTTTGCCCGTATTTCGCAGCTTGTGCAGATAGCTTCCACCTCACAAATTGCTTACATAGTCAAACTTACATTTGCACTCACACTGTAACACAACACGCCACTCAATGGTAAATCGCACACGAACCTAAATAGCACCGGAAACTTATAGAATCTCCTCAGATCTAGAAGACTGCTTGATAATTTCATAGATCATATATTCTGTTGTGTTGGTGTCTTGTCAATATTAAACCGTTTTATCATAAGTAAAATAAAAAACTATGCAAAAAGGGAAAAACACGAGGCATTAAGATTTCGAAGAATGAAATTCTGAAAGTAAAGTAAAACTAATAGACGGGAATTTAGCAAAATTGGTTATCATGGACCATCAAAATAAATATAAATAGTTGTTCTGGCCTCTAATTTATCGGGTTCCCTTGTTCATATAGTAAAATCCAACTTGCTATCATTCTGATGTTATAGTTTGATGAGAGAAGATCACACTGTCATGGACATGATGTTTTTATTTTAATATATGCACTGCTAATGCTAAGTGATAGATTGATAGATTACTAACATCAACCATTTCAACTATTTCATGACCTGGATTTACATTTTCAGATTTCACATTTCCTTGGCATAAGAAGGGATTGGCAATGTCTTATGCACTTTATCCATCTCTTTACTTTATTCATGGATCAATAATAATAAGCGAACCAGATATTCATGTAAAAGATTAAGACATAACTGACACAACACATTGATGTGTTCTGGATATTAATATGAAAGTTATTATAATATAGTTAGAAATATTTTACAAAGGTTTAATATTTTAGAAAGGTTTACACACTAACTATGGTTGTAACTAATTCATTTTTTTTAACACTTCCCTTTAATTACATCCTAAAAATTATGGTTATCCTAAAACATAACCTGTCCCAATTTTGAGATTAATTTATCTCACATTCCCCTCTTGTTAATCAAATATTGAAATTCTTTAATTCACCATCAAGCTTAGATACAAGTACACCTACTAACACCCACTTACCTAGCGAGTAGTTCATTCCACAAGTTGATGTATCATCTCTCCCATGGCTAGCGCTTCAAGTTGCTTGAAACTAGGGATAAAAGCTACATGATCACATACATACCTATGCAGAACATTTGGGGAATACAACTTGTGTATTGCAAGTTTTAAAACTTCTTACAAATCCGTCTAAAATAGTTAGACAAAAAAACTTACTTGAATGTCTACTAGGTGTCTCGTACAATCAAACATACACCCCTCAAATCACAACATGACTTCATTTATTCTTATATTTCTTCCTGAATGAAAAAACCAAAATATAACCAAAATTTAGTTGTATTTTGTAACAATCAATCTCTTCTCCACTTTTTCGCCTTGCCTTTACCCTAGTATCTTCCTTCCTCCTGGATTCTCCTTCAATATTCGTAGCCTCTCCGATCATTTCTTTCTCGAGATAAGGTTTTCTCCATTCATATTTTACTACTCAATAATCTTGAAATGTTGTCCACAAAATGGCTCAACATTGCGTCTCTCTTCGCAACTTACTAGTTGGAATCTGGTCCTTCTATTCATTAAACTTGCTTCTTTCTTTGTAACTTTCATTATAAATATCTGTTTTACCTTTTTTCTCTTGAATTTCCCTTCATCTTAGATTTCCATATTCTCTTGTCATTTGTTAGAATCATGAATTCTAACAAAATAAAATCAACTAAACTACATTCATATTGAGTTAGATAATATCAATACCATTGTACATTTCCAATTCTAAGAAAGCTTCAAAGAGAGAAGCAATGTTGAGCCATTCTGTGGACAAAGCTTCAGGATCATTCAACAGTAAAATATGCATGGAGAAATCCTCATCCCGAGAAGCAAAAGATTGGACCAAAAGCTACTAAGATTGAAGAAGCTTAGAGGCCGCGAAGAAAAAAGATACATAGAAAAATACATAAAGAAAAAGTGGAGAAGAGAACAAAGATTGAAAAAAAAAAATACATACCATATAAAAAATTAAGCAAAGAAAATGTAAAAGATTAAGAAAAAAAAATTGATGCAACATACTACACAACATATTGATGTGTTGTAGATATTATTATGAAATCTATAGTTACAATATGGTTACAAATACGTTACATTTATTTGTCACTGAAAAGACACGACGAACAATGTTCCATCTCTTTACTTATATACTCTAGACAATTACTCTAAAATTTCTTGCACTCGACAGTAACTCTAAAGTTTCTTGTACTAGATATTATATCTAAAAATTTTATTTAATTAACTAATTTAGTAAAATGAAACAATTATTTAGCATTATTTCATTGACCTTCAAACTTGGCTTCCATCAAAAGTGATTAGTGTTTTTAATAAAAAAGAAAACACAACATACAATGAGGAGTATAGAAAATATAATAAGAAGAGAGAAACGAGAAGGTGAGTGAAGAAGAAGGTGAAGTCAACAATACTTTACCCCAAGAAATAGTGATGTGGAAAAGTAGAATGACTAGTAGTGAGAGAAGAGAAACTAAGTCAAGTTCAAAGATAGCTAATCAAAAAGACGATTGACTTGATTCCACATTCAATGCAACCGTCAATTTCACCACTTCAGATTCGACTTTTCAAGCCTACCTGAAACTGTCATTCAAATTCATTCAAACATGGGCAAATGATTGTCCACATCCCCAAAATAAGTAAGCATGGCCCACCCTGTAACACAAATTTGATGTCCACTCTATGATGACCAATTCAAACGAGTTTCAGAATGATTTTCTAGTAGATCCGCTCATCAAAAGGGAAAGGAAATCTACTTCAAGACGATTCCACAAAATATGGGTACAAAGTTTGTTAGCATGCCTCATTAAGAGAGTCATATCCTTAGGATGACAAATGGACATTGGGATATCTCTCCCTACACAATTTCACTGCCATGTTCTAAGTAGTCTTTACTCCATCACCCCTACCACGCTTGTTGACTTCCTTCCCTTTGCTACCTCCATGATATAAATTATCCACGTCTCATTCTCAATTTGTGTTTCCATACACAAAATTTTTACTTCCCCTCATTCACTCCTATCAATTCATGTTTTGTTCAATCTTCACTCGTATCATGGCCCAATTTTGCAGAATCAATTCATGTTTTGTTCAATCTTCACTCGTATCATGGCCCAATTTTGCAAACATCCCAGCATGTGTGCTTCCCCGCCTAACCAAATCCATTCCATTCCCACATTACGAATATTCCCCATATTAACGTTGTATCAACAAATGATAGGTAGAACCTCTACTCTTCTAAATTTCACTCCTCCCCACTATCTTTTTCACCATGATTCATCCGCTTTGTTGATAAGCAGTGTCTCAATCTTTGACCCATATCATGCATCATCCCCTTTGTTGATAGGGAGGGCCCTCCTCTTTCATCCTAGATCCACCTCCTCCATTATCACTTCCTAGCCTTGTGTATATTTTGAAACCCATTGTTGGGCCCTCTTCTCTCACCTCTTGGCATAGATCCACACATCTCCTCTAGTCGAATGGCTAGGTCTACTAGTTTAGCCTAGATGTCTTAGAATCAAAAGACATATAGATAATGAGACTCTCTTTAGAGAATACCTTAATTCCCTTCAATGCTAGGTGTTTGGTGGTGGCCTTAAAAAACTCCCTTTTTCCCTCCACACACACCAATGAAGATTCTGAAGGGAGCATTTTGCCACATGGCCTCCAACTCCATATTTCACCATGCGACTTGTGTCAGTCATTCATGGGCGTGAGTCAAGTTGCAACTACAACCTACATTTATGATTTTCTTTTACTTAGGCCTTGCAGTCAACAAAGTTTGTTTTGGAGAATGATAATTTTATCTTACTCCAACTATCCACCTTCAGAACTTTCAACAATTGACTCAAGGATGAGCTAGATGATAGGGGTGGGGGATTTTTGGCACCCAAATTTTTGGGTTCTATTTTGCATGTACTCACAATGGAAGTTCTGTTCTCATTCCATAATTTTATGCATGCCAATGACTTATTGTTGCTAGTTGTGTCCAAAACATAAAGACTACTTAGTACAGGTCCGTTCAATTTTTGGGAAAACATGAAGATGCCCGCCTAAATCAAGAAATGAATCATTGGGAAATATTCATGAATGATTACTACCATCAATATACAATGACATGTGAGGGTTAGAGAATGAGTTGGTGAGGAAATTAGGATTTCTCTTGATGTAGGATGTCTACGTAGAGTGGTGGTTGACAACATAAGCGTGGGAAGTAGTTTTATTAGACAAACAAGTGGAGTAGAGGAGAAAGAGACAAATCTTCCGAGAAGAGAAAGATATAAAAGGAAGATCAAACGTGAGTGAGTGATGTAGCTCGTGAAAATAGTGAGACATTGATTCTTTAATATTGAGCTAATTTGGAGTTTGGTGTATTGTGGTAATACTTTGAATATAGTTATGTATCTATTATATCTCTGAGTTTGGAGCAACACTTTTAATATAGTTGTGTTTATTATATGTTTCAGTTTTGAGCAACCACTCATTGCACAACATTTTGTAACTCTCAGGATTTATATAGTGAATATAGGAGGTTCTACTGTTGTCATATGTATTTTTCATCAACAATGTATATCTATGATGTGATGGAATGTTTCATGTAATAAAGATATGAGAGTTTTTACCCATTTTGAGTTTGTTATGTATGAGTTGAATATTTATGTGTATGGTTTTAATGCCCAGTCCTAACAGTTTATGAGATATGAGATGAAATGATGTTAATCATAGTGAATTTATGTGTGTTTATACTTTATCCATGTTACAAGATTTTATGGTCTCTGTGATCCTCTCGTCTCGGGTGAGACTTTTCTCAACCTTGGTTGATGATTTCTCAGCCTTGGGTGACGATTGATTTGTCAGAGGGTTTTTTTTGGACAAATCTCTATGAACCTTGGGTCTAAACTCACGAGCATTAAGGAGGACGACAAGATGACAAGAGGACAAATGAGTGAAAGAGTGGACTGACACGATAATATGAGTCTATGGAGAATGCACATTTGGGATGCTCAACAAATGTTGCAAAAGATGTTACTACAGACTAATCTTGGTGTGTTGAATATGTTTACTATTTTCTTGGTGAGATGAGGATTCTTAGTGTTATGAATCTGTGTATGTGTCTTGGGGAGGTGATGCTAGTTCAAGTTGTAAACAATTTTGTAACAATCAAAATTAGAGGTGTGTTAGGCCTGGTTTGTTCCATATATCTCTTGTTTGTTTCATGAATGAATGCTTAAATAACTAAGTGTTAAGACTATTAACAAATTATTTAAGTTATACTTAAATGACTAAGTGTTAAGACTATTAACAAATTATCTAAGTCTACAAAAATTACATTAAAGTAGAAGGATGATGGTTCCTTAACCTAAAATGAGTATGAATATACTCTAGGTAAATACCTAAAATGAATATGGGTATATGAAGAGGGGTAGTTCACAAAAAAAAATGGATAGTTCACAAGAAATATCCATGATGTTGGAAGAGTATGAGCGCACAATAGATTAGTGCACTCACAATGTGGGGACTACTAAGTTAACCCAAACAGGCGGACCTTCCCTTCTCTAATGGGATTAATTAGACTTTTGAAACTTCCAACTACATGTTGAACTAAATTTAGCGAGGGTTTATTAAACTCGACCCGTAGCAAAAGGATTCCGTCAGCGAGTGTAGTATTGAAAAAAAAAAAAAGATTGCTTTTACTTTCGATTTTTTCCTACGTTAGGGAATGGCGACCACGTTGGGCCCTAACAGAGGCGGATCGTGAATAGATAAGAGGGTTAAAAACGCTTAAAAAACTAAAAAAAAAAACCTCAAGGCTCTAAGTTAGGGTTATGTTAAACGGTGTTAAATGAAAAATGGAAAAATCAGAAAACATGGTTATTTGGGCAATCAGCACGTATATAAATAAATGCCCTCATGTGTGTTAGCTCAGGGATTCGATTTAAGTTTTTGTAAAGTTTTGTTCTTAGGTATTAGGTTATAGATATTTTTGGGGCACCCAATAATAGGGCACCTTAATTTTTTGTATTTTTTTTCTTCTGGGTTTATTTTGGATTATTTTCTAGACAAAATTACAGTGCTCCTTATAGCCCATTTCCCCTCATTGATCATTTTGGTTTTCTAGATATTGTTCAAGGTTTTTTTTAATGGAAATTTTGAGGGGACCTAAATTGTAGTCTTCCCTTATTTTTTGCATTTTTTTTTAATATTTTTTGACATATTTGAAAGCATTTGAATGTCTCGGAAGGGTTTCCTTATGTGACACATACACATGTTCAATTGGATAGTATTTAAAGATTTGGTTTTCTGTATTTTAATTTTATTTTTAATGATTAATTTATTTATGTACCCAATTATATATTTTTGTTTTAGTTTTTTAAATGATTTTGGAGGCAAATAATTTTGTTTTAGTTTTTTAAATGGTTTTGTTGTAGTGGCCTAAATTTCCTTTTAGGTAACAAGGGGCCTAAATTTAGCTTTAGGTGGTTTCTTAAGACCATTTTCAGGGCTGGATGCAGCAGTATCTCTGACTTCACTCTGAATTGTTGACCTTGTGTATTTAGCTTAATGTTTTTCCATATATATTTTAGTACACAAAATCAAAGATTTTTCATTTTTTTTAGTATGTCTTATAAAATTTAGCTTAATGTTTTTCCATATATATTTTAGTATACAAAATCAAAGATATATATATTTTTTTAATGTGGTATAAAATTTAGGGTTCTTTATGGATGTTTTTCAAGACACTAGTGCAATGAGTCCAATTTTTTTTTGATATTTTTGCTTTATACAATTGCAGTGTTACCAAAATTTTATTTTCAATGGTAAAACTTAGTGTTAATTTGCAGGGTTTAAAGAGGGTTTTCCTCTTCGATGATGCATTCAAATGGAGGAGCATGAATGCGATGTTTCTTATTCTTTGGAAATATTTTCTCGTTTCAAGTGGTTCTTCAAAGAACTACTTTTTCAGATATTTTTGGATATTTGAGTGCGATGTTTCTGATTCTTTGGAAATATTTTCTCGTTTCAAGTGGTTCTTTCAGATATTTTTGGATATTTTATGGAAAATTTGGCTTATTAGCTTTTGGGTTTATGCAGGCTGCCAACTATCTCAACATCAATAATATTTTAGATCTGGCCTCGTTTCAAGTGGTTCTTTCAGATATTTTTGGATATTTTATGGAAAATTTGGCTTATTAGCTTTTGGGTTTATGCAGGCTGCCAACTATCTCAACATCAATAATATTTTAGATCTGGCCTCGTTTCAAGTGGTTCTTTCAGATATTTTTGGATATTTTATGGAAAATTTGGCTTATTAGCTTTTGGGTTTATGCAGGCTGCCAACTATCTCAACATCAATAATATTTTAGATCTGGCATGCCAGGCTGTGGCTGACATGATCAAGGGGAAGATCCCTGAAGAAATACGAAAAACCTTCAATATTAAAAATGATTTTACTCCCGAAGAAGAGGAGGGGGTCAGGCTTGAAAAGCTGTGGGCGACCTTCAATATTAAGAGTGATTTTACTCACGAAGAGGAAGAGGTGGACAGGCTTGAAAATCAGTGGGCGTTCGAATGATAGTAGGAAAATGTGGTGAAAAAACAGTATATATATTTCTGTGCGATGGTGTTTGGCTTTGTTTTAGTAGCCTAGAATTTGTTTAGAAACTAGTAGTCTCAGACTTTCTTTGTTTGGATTCATTTGTTTAGAAACTAGTAGTCTCAGACTTTCTTTGTTTGGATTCATTAACTCTAATACCATGTTCGACTTACTTTGAAAATTAAGCCTGATGATTTGTTGTAGTTGAATCATCTTATAAAGATCTGGGAGCAGCTTTTGCAATAATATTGGGATTTTTGAAATTGCAGCTACTTTGTTGTTAACTCTGTTGTGTGTTTTATTTTTGTTAACAGACAATGTTTATTTTAGACCATAGTAATAATTATTGCTTAAAAAAATCCATGTTTTTGCTAGATATGACAGCAACAGAAATGACTTTGCATAGGATGTCGTGTTTTTCTGGATATGACACCAACAGAAATGATTTTGCATGGGATGTCGGGTTAGTCTTCTTGTCCATTAACGATTTTATTTATATATATGAGGTGAGTGTTTTCGAATGACAGGCACTACAATATTATGGTGTTGAGATAACCACGGTGGCAGTATTTTGTTCTTCGATCCATAAAGTTATTGATGTGATTTAAAAAATAATAGCTATAGTGCCGGATTGCATTTCTCTCTTCTAATCTTTAGGTCTGGTGGCTTAGCAATTGTAAGATTAAACATTTGTTGATCAGAATCCATGTTTATTGTTAAAGAAATTTGATATATAATTTTTGGGTGTTTTAAAAATGTTGCTTATACTCAGTAGGATCTGCATGGCCAAATATATATGTTAAACAATAGTAGGTTTAATTTTTTTTTATTGATAATTTAATTTTACTATAATAAAAAAAAAAGTTAGATTTGTTTTGTTTATACTGAATTTTTTTTTTTTTTTTCATAATTCAATTTTTTATACTGAATTTTTTTTTTTTTTTTCATAATTCAATTTTAGTATTAAAAGAAAAGTAAAATTTATTTTGTTTATACTGAATTTTTCTCTATGGTTTAATTACTTTTTTTTTAAACAGAGTATCTACTCTTTTTCTTTTCAATTGAGTATAGCCATTTGATATCATTATGATTAAGTTTCCTTTTTGGTTTTTTTCTAAATATTCTGATTAGGTTTACTTTTTGTTTATACCAGATTTTGAATATTCTGATTCTGTTTCCCTTATAAATGTCAAAATGAATTTTTACTATATTAATTTGTAATTGGGGTTTATAGAGACCGTACTATTATTGATTTTAACATTTTTTATCTGAAATTTATCCTCTTTTATTGACAAATTATGAGTCAAAAAAAATTATATTTAGGTTAATTAAACATTTTGTCATTTCTTAAAGGTTGTCCAAAGTCTTTGTAAGGTAGAGATGTTCTTTTCACACATGGTCACATTCATTTCTTCCCTGTTTACAAGATAATGAATTTAATGAATTTTATGGTGGTTAATGATTGCACTTTTGAAATATGATTCATTATTCCATTAGGGATTTATAATAGGAAGGATTAGGAAAATTGAAAATTGAAAATTAAAATAATATTTGTGTCATTCATATAAAAATAATTGGTACCCACATGATGATTTTGTTTTTCCTTTTTTTTGGTCAATTTTTTTTTGGATTGGTTCATTTCATTGTTAATATGTCCTTGTTTCTTATTTGTTTGATATTAGGTGTT
>CBVK0101623514.1:0-17384 GCA_900067695.1 Picea abies | reverse complement strand
CATATATGCTCAAAATAGTATCAAGAGGTCACTAAAAATGGAACACTTGAAAACAAGTTTAATTAACAACATCAAGAGGTTACTAAAAATGAAACATTTGAAAATAAATTTAATTTAACAACTCCAATGTTTTTTAATTTAATTGTTTGAAGCTAATTATAGATATGGTTAAAAGACTATCCAACCACTTCCTTTTTTCTTCCCCTTTTGTGGTATCATAGTTTTTTTGTTGATCCCTTAAACAACCATTTTGATATTTTTATATTATCGTGTATTTTTCTTTTTCATACATGTTTTTCACTTATTAATTAGTAAATATTGGAAAATATATTCATCACAATGAAAACCTAATCCACCAAACTTTGACCTTGAACTCCATGTTTATGTACAATATTTTTCTCATTTTTACAATATGAGATTCTTATATCTTAAGAAATATAGTTTGAATCCTATCCCATAATACAATTCACATATCATAATTCCAACCTCAAATTAAGTCAAAATCTATTCTAAGCTTACTTTGCATAAAATAATATTTTGAACCTTGTTTACTTTTTCTTACTCAACACCAATTCCATTAGATTATCACCAATTCCATTAGATTATGTGTTTGGATATGAAAAATAATATATTATTTATAATCATATATCATTCAAATAAAGAAGTCTAAACTACTACTACTAATAATAATATAAAGGAAGCACTTTACACAATTGACTAGTTTGTAATACTAAATATGTGGTTGTTATTTACACAGAGGTTGAAATGTTTAAACAATAGCTCATACAAACATATCAAACATCATTACTCCTTTTATTACATGGTTGGAGTTAGTTAAATATAGGTTCAACAATTTAAACAACATCTCACACAAAGAGATTAAATATCAATACTACAGTGTATTACATGGTTAAAACCATCTAAGAAGGAAACAGTGCATAGCCACAAGCTTCCACTTGATGAAATATATTAATGTAAAAGAAAATAATTTATATATATGAATTTCTCATAGTCAATCCTCCATGTTAGTTAAATATACACCATAAACCATGATAAATAGCCATTAGTATCAATAAGAACATCAATAGTCTAATCACATTCTCTTTAAAACATATTGTGACCATCAAAAAGATTACTACAAATACATTTTAAAGAAACACTTTACCTAAAGAAACATAATTTTTTTTTTATGTCCTTTGTGCCTTTTTGTTACTATTATTGTACCCATAGCCATAGCCATACCCATACCCGTACATGTATTAGTACCCATACATGTACCTTGATAGCTTATGAGTTGGATTGAAGAAGAGGCTTGTAGGAGATTGAAGAGGGGGGTTGTCATACCCGTGAACAAATCCGTGAAAGGAAGTGGGGTAGCTGAGGGACTGTTGAGAAGAGAAAGGGCACACTTCCTGTGGTAGGATAGGGATGTGAGGAATGAGGGAATGTAGGTTGTTAGTTTGATTTGGAGCCTATGAAAGAGTCTTTCATGTTGTCTACACACATTAGCTTCATTAGGAATCCCTTTACCTAGGTGGAGTTTAGTTCTAGTTTCGGGGTGACCCATTGATGAGAGTGATGAGTAGTTTGATCTAAGGCAAGGTTCAAAGGTTTGTGGAAGGTTTGAATGAGTTGGTGATATTTTTACCAAAATAAGTTTCCATTTTTTGTTAAATTACATGATGCATTATTATGTATGCATTTATTTTTATGGGTTATTTCTATGTGTGTTGCATGTGTATTTTTATTATTATTCTGTTTGCAAAATGTATTTATTTACTTAAAGTACTTAAAGTTTTATGTATAAAGTTCCAAAAGTGTTTTTGTGTGTATATGTTTTAATTTGCATATTCAAAAAACAAAAATTATGTGGCATAGCCGAGTTGGATGTTGGGGATGTTACACACACCACTCCTTTTGTGGAATGACTAGTTCGAAGATTCCTTAATTCTCTTCAGTGCTCAGTGTTTGGTGGTGGCCTTGAAAAACTCTCTTATTCCCCTCCATAGACATAGTGATGATTCTGGTGGGAGCATTTGGCCACATGCCCTCGAACTGCATCTTTCACCATGTGGCTTGCATTAGTCATGAGTCAAGTTGTAAGTAAAAGTTACATTGATGATTTTCTCTTACCTAGGGGCTTGTTGGCACCTAATTTTTTGGGTAAATTTTTGCATGTACCCACAAAGGAATTTTTGCAAGCTCATTCCATAATTTTGTGCATGCTTAAGAAAATTTGTGAGGAAATACATAGACTGCTCACTTGACCTATTTTTGTTACTTGTGTGCAAAACATAAAGACTGTCTAGTAAAAGTATGTCCAAGTTATACCCAAATCGAGAAAGGAATCATGGGGAAATATATCTGAATGATTACTACCATCAACATACAACAATGTGTGATGTTTAGAGAATGGTGAGGAAGTTTGGATTTCTAAGAAGTTTTATCACACAAACAATTGGAGCATAGGAGAAAGAGACAAATCTTTCGAATAGAGAAATATATGAAAGGAAGCTCCAACCTGAGAAATAAAGTGAGCGAACTAGCTTGTGTGAATAGTGAGAATTGAGAAAATTGAGTCTTGAGTATCGAGCTCAATTGGAGAATGTTGTATTTTCGTAATACATTGAATATAGTTATGTGTCTATTACATGTCTTAGTTTGAAGCAAAACTTTGAATATATTTATGTTTTGATTATATGTCTGAGTAGCTCAATTGGAGCATGTTGTATTGTTGTAATACTTTGAATATAGTTATTTGTCTATTACATGTCTTAGTTTGAAGCAATACTTTGGATATATTTATGTTTCTATTATATGTTTGAGTTTTGAGAAACAACTCATTTCACAACACTTAGCTGGAAACAATAGAGGAGAGGCCTTCACGATACAAAGAAAGAAAAAGAGAAAGGCCTTTCGAACAATAGAGGAGGAGAGGTCTTGAATAGAGGCCTTGAATTGAGAAAGGAACAAAGGTCTTTACACACAATAGAGGAAGAAAGGAACATAGCACGTTACATTTACGCCTCACAACATGTTGTAAGTCTAAGGATTTATATAGTAAATATAAGAACAACATGTTGTAAGTCTAAGGATTTATATAGTAAATATAAGAGGTTTTACAGTTTTCATATGTATTTGTCATCGACAAGTATATCTATGATGTGAAAGAATGCTTCATGTAGTAAAGATATGACATTTATGTACTTGTTATGTATGAGTTGAATATGTGTGTGTATCGTTTTAATGTTTATTGCTAATATTTATGAGATATGAGATGCAATGATGTCAATCCTAGTGAATTTATCTGTGTTTATACTTCATCCATGTTATAAGACCTTATGGTCTCCTTCCTTGGTGGAGGATTTGATTTGTTGGTGGGTTTTTTTGGAGAATGATGGTTGAGTGCGTGTACTAACAAATCCACCAGAAGATGAGTCTATGGAGGATGCACATTTGGGATGCTTAACATATGTTGCAAAAGATGTCACTAAGCACTAGTCTTGGTGTGTCCAATCTGTGTATGATTTTTTTGGTGAAATGAGGATTCTTACTGTGACGAAAGTGTGTATAAGTGTCTTGGGGAGGTGAGGCTAGCCCAAATTGTAAACCAAGCATGCGATACTGCTCATATTGTAAGAATTTTTCAATAATAAGAATTAGAGGAGTGTTAGGCATGGTTTGTTCCTCCAACACTATATATATCTGTTGTTTGTTTGATGAATATATGTTTACATGACTAATTGTTAAGACTATTAACAAATTATCTAAGTTTACAAAATTTGCACTAGAGTAGGAATGTGATTGATAACCTAAAATGAGTATTGATATGCTCTATAAATATATCCATAGCAATCATGAATTCCTTAAAGACGATCAGGCAACTTTGTTAAACCTAATCCTGGTATTCTGTCAAAAAACCTCATTTAATTAAGAATTTGATGGTTTCATATTCTCTGAGAACCGGATTTAATTACGGTTTTGATGGTTCGTTACTCTATCAGAAAACTTCATTTTATCAGCGATTCAATAGTTTCGTACGCTCTTAGAAAGCCCCAGTTAATAAGGGATTCAGTCGTTTTGTATTGTCTAAGAAACACGATTCAATTAGGGTTTCGAGTTTCTCTTTGTTTCCCTCCTGGATTTGCCTTTGCGCATCTGCCATTAGGTTTTTTCGAACCTATCATTTGCCTTTGCGCATCTGCCATTAGGTTTTTTCGAACCTATCATTTGCCTTCGCGCATCTGCCATTAGGTTTTTTCGAACCTATTTGTATCGTTTGTGGACTGCCGCTTTCTTCAAGGCATTCTATCTTTAGGATTTCCAAAGGCTTGGAATAATCTTCATTAGTGTTATCTTTAAGTGATAGTTTGGGGTACGCAATTACAGTCTTTTACTAAAATTTTCATGGTTTCTTTCTATCCATTTGGAGGGATTGTAAACTGGTGCCTTAGCTCAGGGATTAGATTTAAGGGTTTGGGAAGCTTTGGTATTAGGTATTAAGTTCCATAGTTTCCTTAGCTCAGGGATTAGATTTAAGGGTTTGGGAAGCTTTGGTATTAGGTATTAAGTTCCATAGTTTTTTTCTTATATTTTTGGGGCACCCAATAATAATAGGGCTGCTTAATTTTTTGTATTTTTTTTATTGTGGATTTATTTGAGATTATTTTCTAGGCAAAATTATAGTGCTCTTCGTAAGTCCATTTTCCCGAATTATTTAATGTTTTTTTTTATGGAAATTTTGGGGACCTAAATTGTAGTGTTTCCTTTTCTTGTATTTCCTTTATTTTTGGGGGATATTTGAGAAGGGTTTGCGTATGTGAGACATGCATACGTTCAACTGGATAGTATTTAAACTTTAAAGATTTGTCTTTCTGTATTTTAGGTTTAATAATTAATTAATTAATTTATGTTTCTTGGTAATCAATTATATAGTTTTGTTTTAGTTTTTCGAAATTATATAGTTTTGTTTCAATTTTTTTTAAATGATTTTAGAAGCACATTTGCACTAGCCAAAATTTAGTTTTAGGTGGTTTCTTAGGGCCATTTGCAGGGTTGGATGCACAAGTATTTCTGAACTGTCGACCTTGTATATTTAGCTTAAAGTTTTTTCATATGTAAATTTTATTATATATATTTTATTTTAAGACACAAAGTCAAAGGTTTTTCAAATTTGGAGTTCTTTATGGATGTTTTTCAAGACACTAGTGCAGTGGGTCCGAATTTTTTCGATATTTTTGCTTCATACATACAATTGCAGTGTTATTAAATTTTATTTTCAATGGTAACTTAGTTATAAAATTTGGAGTTCTTTATGGATGTTTTTCAAGACACTAGTGCAGTGGGTCGAATTTTTTCGATATTTTTGCTTCATACATACAATTGCAGTGTTATTAAATTTTATTTTCAATGGTAACTTAGTGTTCATTTCCATGGTTTAAAAAGGTTTTCCTCTTCCATGATGCATGCAAATGGAGGAGCATATGAAGATAGTTTATTTATATTATAGATTTTTTTTGAAAATAATTAAAAATCTTTTATAATTCGGGATTTTCTCTTACGGATGTTTATGAAGATAGATGAATGCTGTGTATATTTTCTGGTTTGAAGTAGTTCTTAGGATACCTAATTTTTCAAATTATAAATATTTTTGGATATTTTATGGAAAATTTGGCTTATTAGCTTTTCGGTTTGTGCAGGCTGCCAGCTATCTCAACATCAATAATATTTTCGATCTGGCATGCCAAGCTGTGGCTGACATGATGAAGGCTAAGAGCCCCGAAGAAATACGAAAAATCTTCAATATTAAGAATGATTTTACTCCCGAAGAGGAGGAGGAGGTCAGGCGTGAAAATCATTGGGCGTTCGAATGATACTAAGAATATGTGGTGCAAAAACAGTATACATATTTCTGTTGCATGGTGTTTGGCTTTGTTTTAGTAGCCCAGAATTTGTTTAGAAACTAGTAGTCTTATACTTTCCTTGTTTGTATTCATTAACTTCTAATACTATGTTCTACTTACTTTGAAAACTAGACCCTATGGTTTGTTGTAGTTGAATCATCTTGTAAAGATCTCGGAGCAACTTATGCAATAGTATTGGGATTTTTGAAATTGCAGTTACTTTTCTGTCAACTTTCTTGTGTGTTTTATTTTTGTTAACAGGCAATGTTTATTTTAAACCATAATAATAATTGATAGTCTCAAAAAATCCGTGTTTTTGCTGGATATGACATCAATAGAAATGACTTTGCATGGAATGTCCGGTTACTTTTCTTGTTGCTTAACGACTTTAATTATATATATGAGATGAGTTTTTGTTGCTTAACGACTTTAATTATATATGAGGTGAGTTTCTTGGAATGGCAGGCACTAGAATATTTATAAATATTATGGTGTTGAAATAACCACGGTGATAAATATTATGGTGTTGAAATAACCACGGTGATTGTATTTTGTTTTTCGATCCAGTTTGCTTGAGGTCTTTTGGGTAAGGTTATAGTGGTAAATTTCTAGTTTTGTTTGGGAAGTGGGGTGTCTCAGCAATTGTAGTGTTAATTTTTTGTTCATCATTATCCAAATTATTAATTGGTAAGGTTGAAACATATAACTGAAGAACTTTTAATTTTTAGGTGGGCATGTAGCAATTATAGGATTAATCATTTGTTGATCAGAATTCATGTTTATTGTTAAAGAAATTTTATATATAGTGTCTAGGTGTTTTAGAAATGTTGCTTACACTCATTGGAATCAGTTTTGGCTAAATATATAAGTTAAAACAATTATAGGTTTAATTTTTTTTGGGTTCATATTTCAATTTTAATATTAAAATAAAAACTACACTTGTTTTGTTTATACTGAATTTTCCTCTATAGCTTAATTACTTTTTTTAAACTGAATATCTACTATTTTTTCAACTGAGTATAGCATTTGATATCATTCTGATTAGGTTTCCTCTGTTGTTTTATTGAATATTCTGGTTATGTTTCCCCACTTTGTTTACACTGAATTTAACTTTACTGCTTACTTACTTTTCTTTTCAACTGCTTATCCTGATTTGATATATTCTAACTAGGTTTTTCCCAATTTTTACTAAATTAATTTGGTATTGGGGTTTATAGTGAACACACTATTACTGTTTTTAATCTGAAATTCATTTTCTTTTATTGGTAAATTATGAGTTCAATAAAATTTATATTTTTGTTAAATAAACATTTTGTCACCTCTAAAAGGTTGTTGGAAGTGTTTGTAAGGTAGAGATGTTCTTTTCACACATAGTCACATTCATTTCTTCCTTGTTTACAAGATAACTAATTTAATGAATTTTATGATGGTTAATGATTGTGGTTTTGAAATCTGATTCATTATTTCATTAGGGATTTATAATAAGAAGGATTAGGAAAATTGCAAATTAGTATGATATTTGTTTCATTCATATAAAAAAAAATGGTACCCACATGATAATTTTTTTTTTCCTTTATTTTAGTCAATTTACTTTTGGATTGGGTAATTTCATTGTTAATATGTCCTTGTTTCTTATTTGTTTGATATTAGGTGTTTTTTTTTTTGTTTTTGAGTTGATAATCCTAATTTGTCTTCTTAATTGTGTTTTGTTGCTATTGTTGGAGACCATGCAATCCTAGTAACCCTTGTAATATTGGATTGATAAACACTACTGACTCAATATTGACATGATTTAATTGAATCATATTGCAAATACTCTTTGTCTTTAGAAATGGTTTTTTCATAATCATGACATTAGAAATGTTTCTTTACAATCATGGCATTTAAACCAAACATTTTATTTTCCCATCTCTTTCGGTAAACTTTGCTCAGTCTCCTCAATAAGAAGTTTCATGAGGGAGCCATATATGCTCAAAATAGTATAAGAGGTCACTAAAAATGGAACAAGTTTAATTAGCAATATCAAGAGGTCACTAAAAATGGAACATTTGAAAAAAATATTAATTTAACAACCTCAATGTTTTTAAATTTAATTGATTGAATCTAATTATAAAAATAGGGAAAAGACCACCCAACCACCACCTTTTTTCTTCTCATGTTGTGGTATCATAGTGCTTTTATTGCTCCCTTAAACAACCATTTTGATATATTTATATTATTATGTATTCTTCTTTTTCATACATGTTTTTCACTTATCCATGAGCAAATATTGGAAAATATATCCATCAAATTGGAAAACTAATCCACCACACTTTGACCTTGAACTCCAAGTTTATTTACAATACTTTCAACCACACTTTAACTTTGAACTCCAAGTTTATTTACAATAGTTTTCTCATTTTTACAATATGGGATTCTTATATATTAAGTAATATGTCTTGAATCCCATCTCATAAGACAATTCACATATCATAATTCCAACCTCAAAGAAAGTCAAAATGGATTCTAAGCTTAGTTTACATAAAAGAAATTCTTTTGAACCTAGTTTACTATTTTGTTAGTCAACACCAACACCAAATCTATTAGATTATGTGTATGAATATGAAAAACCATATATTATTTTTATAATATATCATACAAAGAAAGGTGTTTAATATATTAATAACAATAATAGCACTAATAATATAAAGGAAGCACTTTACACACTTAACTAGTTTCTAATATTAAACTATGTGGTTGTTATTTACACATAGGCTGAAATGTTTAAACAATAGTTCATACAAACATATCAAATACCAATACTCCTTTTATTACATGGTTAATAGTGCATAGCTACAAAAGGCCACTTGATGCAATATATTAATGTAAAAGAAAATAATATATATATATATGAATCTCTCATAATCAAAGCTCCATATTCTTTAAATATACATCATAAACCCACAATATGTGTAGGATAAATAGCCATTAATATCAATAAGAATATGAATAGTCTAATCACATTGTGTTTAAAACATATTGTGACCATCAAAATGGGTTATTACAAATACATTTTAAGGAAACACTTTACCTAAATAAACATAAAAAATTTGATCTTAAGAAATTGTTAAGTAGCTAAAGATCCTAACATCTCTCATTAATAAAAGCTTCAACTAAAATTGAAGGGTTTACAAAGGTGACACAATGCACAATAGAGTAGGAGTAATGTAATGTCCATCTAAAGTTTATGAAAATGTCATATATATGCATGTATGTATGTATGTATGTATGTAATTGATGTGTAGCAATTTTCTAGCAACAACAATAATGAAGAATTAATATAAATCATATACAACCATATACACAATTAAATTTATCATTTGACACTTCCAAGCCATTTAAATTTCATAATTCATCCAATATAATAAAGGAATATTATCTATCCACCCAACATCCTACACCTACAAGGTTAGGACCTTCAAGACACATAATCAACCATTAATTCTTTTGATTGATTTTGACCATTTAAGGTCTCAGAATTGTGAGTTATTATCATGAATTGAATATATATATTCCACAATCAATCCCATATAACTACTCGTAATCACCATAACAAATCTCTGGCCAATGCATGAGTACTTGTGGCTGCAACCAAATGGAACCCAACTCACGGAGACTAGTTTGAGTGTGGCATTGATTTTCATTCAAGTTTTGTTTAAGAAAGAGACATGAAAAATAGGATGGAACTTAGAATGAATATGGAGAGCTAGCTAGTAGGCCACGTGTTTCACTTGATAATTGTATAGAACCATAAAATTTGGGGTAATTTTCTAACAATGTATAGATTTGAGTGAAGTTTGCTTAAAATGATGAAGATGAAGAAACACTTAGTCCCCCCTTTAATGAATTGACATAAATAATGACCATGATATTCTTGTTGCTTCATGTGGTTATGAGCCATGACCAAATTTTCCTTGAGTGTATGTAGAATTTCCTCTCTCATTGTAAGATTATTTTCATCCTCTTGATTCTTGGAGATACTTGGCTTGTATGAGAGAACCGGGAGTGATTTTTTCCCCTAGACTACTTAAAGGAATAATGAAAGTGGTAGTATCATAAGATGTGTTTTACCACCATTCAACTAGGGGTAACCACTAATCCCACTCATTTGGTTTGTCGGATGCAAAACAACACAAATATGCTTCCAAACACTTGTTGACAACTTTAGTTTGTCCATTATTTTAGTGATGATAGGTGTTGTTGGGATGCAATTGGGTTCCATGTAGCATGAAAAATTCTTGCCAAAAATTGTTCTTGAAATTAGGGCCTTATTTAGAGACAATAGAATCATGCATTCCATGGAGATTGAATATATTATCTATAAAAATATGAAACACTATGGATGTGGTTAATGGATGTCTAAGAGAACATAAATGAGAATATTTGGAAATAATATTTAATGCAACCATGATAACTCACTTATTTTCTAATTTAGATAATCCAACAATAAAATCCCTATAAATATTCCTCCAAAAAGTAGGGGAAATCATGAGTGGTTTGATTGTTCCTTGATCTTTGAGTCGTTCACCATTAATGCATTAATAGGTATCACATTCTTCCATAAAGATATATATTTCCTAATTCATATCCTCCGAGAGAAAATAATGTTTGAACCATTCAAAGGTTTTGTTAATCCCTAAATGTCAAGTTGTGAGTGAAGCATGAAACAAAGAGAGAATTGTTGATATAATGTTGAACTATCTTCTTAAATACAAGTGACATTTATAGCAAATATATTCATTATTCCAAGCGTACCCTCGAGAAGATTCAAGATCCTCTTGCAATTTTTGGATCATGATAAAAAGTTTGGAATCTTACAGCCATTCATGGTGAGAAACTTGAAGCAAGTTTTCTATAATGAAGGAGAGGGAAAAGAGGAAGCCTTATTCATCCGTGATATTTTCATCGAGACTAGTAAAGAATTGTATTAAATGAGCATAAATTAAAATGCACCATTAAAGAAGGGGAAACTCAAAATTGAAGAGATATAAGCATGAGATCTGAACACAAAAACTTGATAATGGATTTTGTCCCTTGTTGACTACCCCTCCAAGTCCTTCTTTGAAATGGGTAAGCTCTTTCATTAACTCAACAAAATAATTTTGAAAATACATAAATATACCTCATCATGAAATCAAGTTGCATAAATAATGCTCAGATCAGAAAACTAACATCACCATTGAATTTTTTGCGTTGAATTACCCAAAAATAATTTTTTCCATGCCTCGATCTAACTCTCACACACCGAGGCCTAAGAAGAATTTTGTCTAAGTTTTTGTGCCCTCTACAACCTATAATAATGACAATCCTTTGCCTCGTAAATCGTTCCAATAGTCATATGGTCTGTGCCCCCCTCTCGTAGTTGGAGGAAACTTGGCTTTAAAAGATAACTAGGAGGATAGATGTTCCAACAAAATAGTTAGGAAGATTGGTTATGGGGCTAAAGTTAGAGCGTTGTATGTGGGGAGGTCTCGGGATCAAAACCTGCAGGCTCCCATTTTGGATCTATAGTTGTAACCTCTCTTAAGTTTAGTTGGCGGCTTCTAGATGTGGTGGTTGTTTCAAGATATGGTGGGACCTTCACCATATTTTGTGGGGTATCACTACATATATTTTTATTACTTTTTGGTTATGAGCCCTCATTGGGCATTTTGGGGTGCCACGTGTCGTCCACTGATTGGGCCATGTGGAATCTGTTGATTGAACCACCTGGTCATTGTTGTCAACTCCATGTCAACCCATATAGGACATGTGGCTCTTTCTGGGTTGTGTCACATGGCATCACCTGGGGGTGGCACATGGAATTTTCCTACTTGTCCACGTGGACCCCTAAAAAGCCTATTGGCGGGTGACAAGTGGCATCCTCTTGTGATTCTAGGTGGCATGCTAACATCAAAATTCATTATGCTGACATCATCCTACCATGCCATCTATTGATGTCAGTAGTACGGATGAGGATGTGACCCCTCTTGACTTGCCCTGTTTGATAACAAGTTTGACCACGAATATATTTCAATCCGTAATTTGATGACCCGTTTGCACCATTATAAAGATTGTGACGTACGCTTCATGATCCCATTTTCACTGAGTTTTTAGAAATTTGAATTTTTTCCCTTTCTCTATCTACCAAATCCATTTTGAGCATCTTGAGTTGCCTTTGCACATTTTGAGTTGTTCTTAGCCTTCTCTGGATCCTTTTTGGATCATGCTTTCCCACTGAGATCTTTTTGGACCAAAAGCTTTCATCAATCAACAGTTAACTGAGGGAAGAGTCCCCTCACTTTGTCCTTCTCGATCAACTTTGCCTTGCTTCAATGTGTGCCTTCTAATCGTACTCGAAGATGATCAACATCACCCCTATGTGAATTCCTGGTCCTCCTATCCAGAATGATATCTTTTGGTATCTCATCCAAGTACTCAAGTGAAAACTCATCAATTGATGGTATTGAAACTTCATCGTCTTGATTCATGATCATGGGAGGCTCAAAAAGTTTCAAGTTCTCAACATTCACCACTGAGTAAATATGCATTTAAGGTGGAAGATACAAATGAAAAGCATTGGTGCCACTTTTCTCCAAGATAGTGAAGGGTCCATAATGAATGGGCTTGAGTTTCTTTCCTTCACCCTTAGATATCTCCTTACTGATGTGAAGCCATACCCAGTATCCAACCTAGAACTGATGATCAACTCTATGCTTGTTATGCTGAGATTTATATTGTTCTTGTCTTTTCTCCAACCGTTCTCAGATTGCTTGGAGTATCTATTGAATCCTTTGGATGAACTTGCGGGTTATGTCCTCTTTTCTTTCTTCATTTACATCAACATCTTTCTCGTACATCAAGTCCAGAGGAACCTTTGGTAGGTACCCAAAACATGTATCAAAATGTGAACTTTGAGTGGATGAATGTAAAGCTCGGTTGTACACATGTTGTACATAGGGTAAATATTCATCCCATAACTGTGAACTTTGAGTGGATGAATGTAAAGCTCGGTTGTACACATGTTGTACATAGGGTAAATATTCATCCCATAACTTGGGATGCTTGTTGCAGTATCCTTGAAGCAAAATTACAACTATATGGTTTACCACCTTTATCTTCTGTCAGTTTGTGGATGGAAATAAGTTCTCCTCTTCAATTACATGTCCACCATTCTCCACAAGATAGTCCAAAATTCCCCAAGGAAACAATCATCTTCATCCAAGATGATGGATGTGGGTAACCTAAAGTGAACCCAAACATGCTTAAAGAAGAGATCAACAGTCTTCTGAGTAATGATCTGCTTATTACATGGCATCAAGATACCCATCTTGTTGAACCTATCCACTACCACATACAAATAATCATGGCCCCCTTTGGTCATGGGTAAACCCCTTACAAAATCGATGGAGACACTTTTCCATGGATGGGATGAGTAATATTTCCCAAATTTGCCATATAAAAAAAAAAAAATGCGGACATTAATTCTCAAATTAAAGTATATCTAGTTTCAATCTTACTACATGGGAAAAAATATACTTCTTCCTTTCAACATTAGGGCTTACTAGAAATCCTTTAATTACAGAACTTATCTCTACTTAAGTCTAAAAGGGGAAGGATTTCACTAAGTCCCTAACTATTAGATTAAATTGGATTATAAAGAATTTATAATCAAGTGTATCATAGTTTACACTATTACCCTTAGCTCAACCATATCCTTATGGACAATCTCACTACTAAGAGTGCAAATGCATAATGGTTATATCCCACTAATTTTGATTGTGCAAGTAAGGCACATTACAGGGAGAGTGATAATGAACATGCATCCTTAACTTTGAAATGACAAAACATTTCCTAGGTTTTAGTGTGACATGGAACTTATAGACCCATTAATATCACAGCGACCATCAGCATGTGCAAGCTTTATGACTTTGAAGGCAGTAATTAAGGATAGTTATATGTATTAATCACTCATATATAACTTTCGTCCCATCCGAACTAGTTCTTGGCCTACGGCCTTTCCTTACTTAACACAGATCGATGAAACGAAATGAAATCCTAACCAAATTTAAGATTAAGAAATAAGAGATAATCCGAACTCTCTGTCAAATTTCATTTCCAATGGACTGAGGTGGGATTAACTTGGGTACGATTAAGGTGGTGTAAAGAAAATCTCTATGAGAGCATTTAAGGTTTCTTGAATGTATGCCCTCTGAACTGTCGTGAGGTTCAATGTGCCCACTGGGAATTTTCCACCTTTCCCTAACAACGGTGCGTAGGTACAGACTGTCATTAATATCTAGTATTCGGTTCCTTGGAGGTTACTTCTCATTCTCAAAGTTGGTTCTGTGTATCCAGCAGCTATGCTAGAGGGTTCTCTCTGAGGGTTCCTACGCTTATGACAACGATCCAACCTAGTGGATATGCATTCGACGGACCCCTCCCACCGGAAAAATGTCTTAAATGAGGTAAGAGATTTTGACTGATAACTCCAAGATAGCTCTCAGGATTATACAGAATTTATCTATGCTTGGACTGTAAACTTCTTAATAGAGTCTTTTGATAAATGGTTGCTTGCAAGATTTAGGTTATTAGTATTCTCTGCATTTGCGTGAATTTTCCTGGTTGTCATCCATAGGGGAAAAATCGACTCCACTCCTGAATGGGTGGTTCCTCATCATATATTGTTCCAATCTTGACCCTTCCCTATGGTTATATCCAGGGCATAGGGTGTATTCTATCGTAACACAAAGTATTCTCTTGAGCTCTCTTAGCTCTGTCCTGTGTGAATTCTCTCCGTGTATCGAATGGATCCTCGTATTAGGGTATAACTAAGGTTAAATTATTAGGAGCCATTATCCTTTGTAATCCACCCCGGTATCCTCTAATGAGACAGAAAGGGGTGGCCTAGGTAACACAACTGATATGATTATTTTTTAATGCGTATAAATCTCATACGTGATTTCATTTTTTTCCTTTTGTCATATGTGGTATATAATTATCCCTAAGTCCCAAGTTTCATCCGAGTTTCTTAAAGGATACTGTTTCCAGAGGGGTTTTTTTTCGTGTTGTCCAAGGGTTTATCAGCTTTGTTTCTCCCATATTTTAAACACTCCTTTACTGTGATAAAAGAAGAGGTGACCACCTAGGATGCATTTTATTACAGTGAAATATTTATTATAAATTCTATTTAGCATGATTTTATTCACGATTCTGAAAACAAATGGAAAACTTTAATGGTTACAAACTAATGATGGGGCCTCTATTTTAAATGCGAGGTACCCATCAGGCGACTATTCTCCATTTCCACCTCTTCGAGTTCAGCCACGTGTTCATGGATACGAGGAGGAGGTGGAGTCTACTTTCAAAAATCATCAGCTAAGTAAAGTTTGCATATTCACTTATGAATTGGATTATTTTCTTACCGATATTCTATTGGTTGATTGATATCAACAAAATCTTCTCGGTCTCTCTATAGGATTGGGCTCCTCCGTCGTTCTTGGAACTCAATTCATCACTTTAAGAAAGAGGTATTTGGGTTCCTGTTACCTTCCTCTTTAAAAATAGTCTATAGAATGGGATAAATTCGTTCTAGTGTATGGTTGTTTTCGGTAGAGAAGTACCACTTCCTACCTGTCTGGTTATTACTACAATTTCTTTTCATGGACTTACAGGGGAAAATCCTTTACTGAGTGATGGTCGAACGATTTATTTTTCTCTTATGTTATACCAGATGTAGTTAAAACCAGGACTCTGTGGCCCGGTATCAGATAGGTTTTAAGTTTTGAAACTTTGTCTTGTATCTATGCTCAGAATTATAAAATGAATTTTGATTACCTACTCTGGTTATTCACATAACTGTGAAGTTTACTGAATTTATTAATTGCTTGCAATATGTGTATGTTTATGAATTTGTCCATTATGAAAAATCTTCTATTTTTGCATTGTTATCATAACAGGTAAGTTTAATTATAAATAGCCGAGACTATAGATGATTTACTTGTTATTATAATTCATACCATTTAGATATAAATGAGTATAGTATTCCTAGAATTTGTTTCTAGATCTCTTGAAGTTTCTCCAGAGACTTTGAAGATACTAAGATGCATATGATTACAAGACAAATGGGGATTCCCATAATTATGATTGGGAATTTTCACGGTTTATTTATCTTAAATCTGCCCTTGTCACGACTGGATCTAGTGGCTCTAAAAAAATAGTTTATTGTCTAGATTCAATTCGATGGCTACTACATATGATATACATTGCTTATAAACTCATACATATATACGTTGGTCTCGTTACCAGAATGGATCACAACTACAGTAGCAATACAAGTATATAAATACAACACCAACTAATTTCCTAACTTTGTATATAACTCCTTACCGAAATATAAATGCTTTATATATAGTTTTGGTTTCCATTCTAACTACTCAAATATTTCTATTACTGGAATCTTCTATGCACTGGAAGAAAATTCCTACAACTATTTTTGTATAGCAGTAATCCACTTTATAGTAGTGATTACTTCTAGAATTTAACCATACAAAAACATTACAATTGTCATAACAATTAAAGGGAGACTTCTAACATCCATCCATAATTTAATCTAGCTATAAGAAATCACTCAGGATTAGGTTTGTAAGGTAAGTTTTATATACACTCAGGTTTCATTCACGTTATCCTATCAATTCGAATCTAATAGATACACTACATCAGTGGTTAACCATTTGATGGAAGGCATTTCAGTTTAAAATTAGCAAATGCATCACATCAGACATATAATCGTTCAGAATTAGAAAATGCATGAAAATATCCTCTTCATCAATGTTTTCCTCTATTTCCAACTCTCTCCTTGCCTCACACTTAATATTCAATGTTCATAACAGCAAGTACAGTGTAGTTATATTTTCCCAGCATACTACGCAGCATCCTGCCTCCTCACATATGCTATTTATCAAACAATATTCTTGCCTAGGTCTTTTTCCCTTCCTTGGGAATTTTCGCATCTTTCTAAATCCCTGATTTTCAAGGGATGTGAATGGCTAAATCCATGATTTTCCACTTATAGAAATTAGCCCATAGGTAGTTCCAACATGTTCCCCACTCATGGAGTCATGGTGAACTGAATTTAACATGGTTGTTCCATTTTTCCTACTGCAATAAATAAAACAATATTCTACTTACATACAAGTGTCATAGTCAAATAGTTAGTTGGGTCAAATCAAGTCTCTACAAAATAGTCATAATAATTAATTACAATTTATCAAATTCGGAATTCGGAATTTCCATAAATGGAAATTTTTTTCCAAATTCGAATTTACTAAAAACGGAAAACAATTCTCTAACAATTTTAGAATTTAAAAAATACTTTATTTTTGGGGATGTCATAGGATGGAACAGGAAGTGGTGAGTATAGCTCCAGTTTTCTATTAGTGGTCTTACAATTAGAACACAACA
>CBVK0101623510.1:0-10401 GCA_900067695.1 Picea abies | reverse complement strand
AAACAACATGGCTGAGTATGAAGCACTAATATTGGGCTTACAAGTTTTGAGATAATTGGGTGCGCAGAAGTTAGTAGTGCATAAATATTCTGAGCTGATCATAAATCAGGTAAAGGGCCTATATCTGACCAAACACCCCAAGCTGAGAGCATACAAAAATTTGGTGCTGGACCTCCTCGAATTATTTTCAGAGTATGACCTATTTGCTATCCCCGGAGAGAAAAATCAAATCGTTGATACGTTGGCCACCCCAACCTCAGTTTTTAAGATCCCCATATTCCCAAACAAAAAATAGGAAATCGAGGTCAAGCATAGGCCAACGGTGCCTGATAATATCAAACATTGGCAAGTGTTTGATGATGACAAGCAGGTTGCCTGATAATATCAAACATTGGCAAGTGTTTGATGATGACAAGCAGGTGGAGAGATTTCTCCTTATGAGTGACGAGTTATCTAATACAAACATTGACAAGGAATGTTGTTGCGACAAATATGAGAGCACAGATGTACGCAGTAATGACGACCCTTTCCAAAACTAGATTGCAGGAAGGGACATAATCCAACTGAAAAATAAAATCATTCCAAAGGGGTTAGTTCCCCTGGAAAAGTTGTTTGATGAGAATGAGATGGCTAAAAACCCCAAGATCACTGCAAGCACAGAAGACGTGGAAGACTGCAACATTGGAACTGAGGAAAACCCAAAGATGATCAAATTATTGAAAACTCTCAGTCTGGAGGTCAAGAAAGACTACATCAAACTCATGAACGATTTCCCCGACGTGTTTGCATGGAGCTACGATGATTTGAAGGTGTACGACACCAAGGTAATAGAACATGTTATCCCTCTCAAAGAAGACTAGAAACCTTTCAAACAGAAGCTAAGATGGATAAATCCCATGTTGTTGTCACTGATCAAAAAGGAGGTAAATAAGTTTTTCTATGCTAAGATTATTGTTTCTTTGTGATTATCTAAATGGGTAGCTAATTTGATGCCCATAAGAAAGAACAGTGGCAAGATAAGATTGTGTGTAGATTTCTGGAATCTAAACAAGGTGTCTCTCAAGGATCACTACCCTCTCCCCAAAATGGACTATGTATTGCAAAAGGTGGTGGGGTATAAGAATATTTCCATGTTGTATGGTTTCTCAGGTTATAACCAGATCATGGTTCACCCAGATGATAGAGAAAAAACAACTTTCGCAACTCCATTGGAAACATTCATGTATGCCAAGATGCCTTTCGGTCTGATGAATGTCGATGCCACTTACCAGAGGGAAATGGACATAGCATTTTCCCATGAAAAGGACAAGTTCATTGTAATCTATATGGACGACATCATGGTATACTCTGCCTCCGACAAGAAACACCTCAAGCACCTGAAGAAAGTATTACAGAAGTGCAGGAAGTTCGGCATATCGCTAAATCCAAAGAAATCACATTTTGGGGTGGAAGAAGGGAATTTGTTAGGACACATTATCTTGAAGTAAGGAATTAAGATAGACCCCAACATGGGTGAAGGGATCCTGAAGATCGACACCTCGCATTGTAAAAAAGAAGTGCAATCCTTCCTGGGAAAAGTGAACTTCGTGAGGAAATCATAAAGCACATAACCTGCATGCTTAGGAAGGGAAACGAGATCAAGTGGAACCCGGAGGCCAAGAAGTCTTTTGAAGATATCAAAGTGACGCTAACTAAATCTCTTGTGCTAGCCAGCGTAGACTTTATGAAATATTTCATCATGTTTTCATTCACCTCAGAACACACTATTGTCAGCGTGCTATTGCAAAAAGATGAGAAGGATTTCGAAAAACCCATAGCCTATTTCAGCCAGACACTGCGCAATTCTCCACTAAGGTATGACATTATGGAAAAACAGGCATATGCCTTAGTGAAAGTTTTGAAAGATTTCAAGACATACATATTGCACTCCCATGTCATTGCTTATGTGCCCAGCAACTCAGTAAAGGATATCTTGACTCAACCTGACCCGGAAGGAAGGAGAGGAAAGTGGATAGAGGCCATGTTGGAATAAGATCTTGATATCAAGCCTACGAAACTCATCAAGGGTCAAGGCCTTGAAAAGTTAATGGAGTAGTGGGAATGTGATGTTGTAGGAATGAATTTCATCGTTGATTTGTCATAATTCCCTCAAGAAGAAGAAACCACGTAGGTGTCTCGGGAGTTCATTGATTCACCATGGTATGTGAACATCCTCTATGTGTTGGAGAATCTCAAGGCCCCTCCAGGAGTAAGTAAGACTAAGGCCAAATTTCTCAAGCTTAAATCAGTCTCTGCATCCTAGACAATTCACTCTACTGGAAGGATCCCGGGGGTATATTGTTGAGTTGCTTGCTGGAAAATGATGTGAAGCGGGCCATACAATAATTTCACAAAGGTGATTGTGGAGGACACCACTACTGGAAAACTTTCGCGCATAAAATATTGAGGGCAAGTTACCATTGGCCTACAGTCTTTGTTGATGTGTAAAAAGAGGTCTCCAGCTGCCATGAATTCCATATTTTCGATGGAAGAAGAAAGTTGCAGCCCCTGCCACTAAAGTCAATTTCAGTCGAAGCCCTTTTCATGCAATGGGGTCTAGATTTCATAGGGGAAATAAATACGCCATCCTCTATGCAGCACAAATGGATACTCATGGCCATTGACTACTTCACAAAATGGATAGAAGAAATCCCCACGAGGCAAGCTACCGACATAGTCATCATCTAATTTCTGGAGACAAACATTTTGTCAAGATTTGGATGCCCCATCAACCTCATAATAGACAACGTGGCCACATTTAAGTCCAAGAGGATGGAAAATTTTTGTCGGTATTACAATATAAACCCGGGGCATTCCATGGTGTATTATCCACAAGGAAACGGGTTAGCATAATCCTTAAATAAGAGCGTAACCAGAATCATCAAAAGACTCCTGCAAGACAATAAGAAATCTTGGCATAAAAATCTTGTCTATGCGTTGTGGGCAGATCAAGTCACCACCAAGAAATCCATCTCAACGTTGCCTTTCCAGATCGTATATGGAGTAGGCACAATTTTCCCTACCTCACTGGGACCACCCGTCAGAAAGTTGTTTCATGAGTAGGAGGTCGAGCCAAATGATGTACAGAGGAGAATAAACCAGCTAATTCACACACATCAGGCAAGGGAAAAGGTGTATAATCGATCACAGCTCCATCAGGAGAGGATGAAGAAAGCCTTAGAAAAACATTCTAAGAAGGAAGATTTTCAGATAGGGGAGCTATTACTGAGGTGGGACACGAGAATTGAAGATAAAGGGAAGCACGAAAAGTTCGACCACCTTTGGATAGGTCCTTTCAAAATCAGCACGTACTGTGGGAACAATGCTTATTTCGTGGAAGGATTAAATGGAGAATGCCTTGGTTGGGGGCCTGTAAATAGTAGGTTCCTCAAGCATTATCATATGAAATAAAATCCACTTAATTCATGTGTCATTGTAAATAGTCATTTTATTTTTTTTTGCGTCAGGTTAGTAGGTCAACAGAAAATTGAAGCCCGAAGTGAAGGCCCTAAGTTTATGCTGAAGTTTTAGAAGTTGTGTCGATAGGTTTGGTTTTTTTTTGTCTGTCATTTTTTTTTTCTCTCAGTTTCTGAAGGTCAAATAAATCCCAATGGTTAGGCACCTGATCTACTTTTCTTTGCTACCTCGTGGGGAGGATAGCATCCTCGTTGGCGCCATTTGTTAGCACCGCAATTTTTCTTTCCATTTAGAGTCGGTTTTAGTCAGGGTTATGGCCCATGCACCCAAACATGTGAAGTCAGGTACGTATCATTTTGGAGTCGAAGTCAACAAGTGGTTGGTTTTCCCTTGGAAACGGGAAGGGATGTTAGAGTCAAAACATGTGTAAGTGGTATGGGTATGTCTTTTCCAAAGAATCAAATCCTGTTAAGAAATCAGTCTCTACATGCCCGAGGTTGAGTCAAGTAGTTAATGGAAGTCGCATCGGCAAGTGCAACATCTATTATCAGTTCGTCATGAAGGCCAAGGGAATGAAAAATCATAGCGTTCGTATCATGCATGCCCTGCAAACCTTATATCATGTGTTCTACACGCGGGTATGTGCCATGGAAAATCTGCAATTCGATTCAAAACATCTCGTCACCATGAATTCACTGTTCTCCAACACGATTCCTCCTTCTTCCCGACACGTTATAAATTTCAAATGCTCGGCACCCATTTCAGTTGTGAAACGAGGTCCGCACTTTGTTTGCAATTTCCCTTTCCATTTCAAGTTGATCAAAATTTCCACCCTATGCATTTGCCAAATACATTGCGCACAGAATACATATTAGTCACACCATGGCGACCTCCCAAAGCATAAGGAAAGGTGTGCGGAGGAGCAAAATTTCCAGGTCCAAGCCCCAAAATGACTGGGAGATGTTCTCACCTACAGCATGCATTCCCAATGACACGAAAGGCGTTATTCCTTTACCCACAGAGACAATCATATCAAACCATGCGGAACCTGAAGCAGAAAGACTTGTGTAGGGTGGAAATATAGTAGAAGCATCATCTCCCCAACAACAAGTACATCAGAGAAGGGGCATGCCAAGGAAGAACAAGGAAGTTGGGGAAGCTTGAGTTTTAGAAGAGTTGTGTGCCAGATCGGTGGCCGAAGAACTACTCATGTGCATCATCCAGCTGGAGCCTGCTTGAGGATCAAGCCACGAAAGCAGGAGCAGAACAAGGGAAATGGATACCACAGGAGAAAATGATCAAGAGCCATCTCAGAAATTAAAGCAGTCAAATCTTGCTATCACTGAACTCTACCAGGAAAACATGGAGTTGAGGCGAAAGCTAACAACAAAGACTATGCAAGCATCGGTAGTGCAAGGAGGTGAAGGGAACATGGCATGGATAAAAATACATCTCAGAGAGGTGCAAGACACTATTGTATAGTTTCATGAGGCACAGAGGCTATCAGAGGAAAGGCATACAGCCTCTGTGCCTTTATCCTCTCAAAGTTCATTCACTGAGTCATTTGTTTCTGTTGTCTTTCTTGAATCGCCTCCATAGCCCATGTCTTATTTTCTTGCGCCAATATAACCAGAGACCATTATATCAAAGGTGTTAAATCTAGCCATTGCTTTAAAATCCATATCCTGTGCAGAGATCGCGCCCCTCGAGAGATCCCTCTCTGGATCCAAAAGGCTAGTTTCGAGTCTCAAAGTTGCTTGAAAAATTTACCTTCATCGTCTGTTTATTAGCCGAATAGATTTATGGAGTGCTAACTCACCCTGTGCACAACGTTGCCTTCTAGTTTACTAGAAGGGTCGATAGTTTTAAAGGGTTTTGTTGGAAACGTGTTCAAATCTGAACCTAGGTCAACCCAAGAAGAAGAGAAAGAGATAGATCCAACCAACAATAAGGATGGCTAGTAATATCCCACCCTGAGGATTTTGTGTGTAGTAGTATCCCCACCATAATGTCCTCTCGTGGATCCATCATGGAGCTCAAGTGGGACTTTCTCAGCGTCTCTTTTCTCCAGACATCTTAGGAATATGCCATCATAATTTTTTCTTCATAGAATTCCTTGGATAATTTGATATTGGGCGAACTTGAACCTAAGGGCCCTTTTCTTTTTGGGGTCCAAATAATTTGGATTTGTTCCATGATTCAGGTAATATTTCATTTCTTAGAACTAGGGGTCTGAACCAATTGGGATGTAACAAACTTCTTTTTTAAATAGCTTAGAATCTTGAAACAGAGCATCTTCCCGAGCTTCAATGCAGGGGATTTTGCGACCAGTTTTCATAGCCCTTTCCCTTTAACGATTTTCACAGGTTTTATCTCCAATTCATATTCATGTAGAGTTGTAATCCAATTGGATCTCTTTTCTGCTAAATATATTTATACTAGAAGGTTTTTAATGGTTGGGTAGGGGAAAATAACCTTAGTTTTAGATTTGAGTAAGAATGGTCGAAAGTGTTTAACAGCTTTGAATACCACATATGCCTATTTAACAACTTCGGGATAATTTAGGTCAGCTCCTTATAGACCTAAACTCATAAAATCCATAGGGAACTAGCCTCCTTCTAAATTATTTTTTGTTACGACAGTCCCAAATGCAACGTGGGAGGAGAATGTGTAGAGGATGAAATCTCAATCAAAGTTTGGGCTCAATAGTGCAGGTGCTTGTTATAGAAAATTTTGCCTCACCCCATGCAACATGCTTGGATGGACTTTCCATTTCCCTATGCAGACTTGAAGTCCCCTTTTGTACTTCCCAGAGCCAAAAAATAATATTTTTCCACATATACGCGCCCTGCAAGTTAGACAGCATGCATATATAAAGGTTGCACCACTACAGCCCACGTACATCGAGTTTGGTGCTCAAAATTAAAAAATTGTGCCAGGTTTCCATGTCACGTCACAAGATCCATGATCCTTGACCTTCCATATAATTGAAACATTCCAACTCAGCCCTTCAATTCCATTTGAAGGATATAAATTGAGCCATATCCAACCTATGGAAGAGGAGAGAATTCAAATTTTGAGAGCAAAGATACTCTAGAGAATTTTTTACTTCACATTGAGTCTATGTCCCTTTATCCTTGAATGTTTGAACACATTGTTCAGCCCCCAAGCTCTTCCTTCTTTGATGGAGAAGCTCATTGTCTCCTTTATATGAGCTTGCCTTTGGTGGAGGATTGAAGTGGTGGAGGCCCAATTGGAAGGGACTTAGTTTCTTGGTTCTGAGACGTGCCGACACAAAAGTTTGTCACTTGTACACTTATGTTGACCATTTTTTAATAGAAATACTCTTTTCTCGTCTAATTGATATCTTGCAAATATTTTAATTATTATTCCATGGGTGCATTTGTTATGAATGTTAATGAATTATGCTATTGTATGTGCTAACATTATATATTATCACCATATTCTTGTGTATCTTGGTTTTTGAGGACAAGTTGCAGGTATAAAGATTTGAGTTACGTTCTCAGATGTGGTCTTCATCAAACATCTGGACGAGGTAGGCTTTTGATATTGTTTGGTTAATATATTCATTTATATAACATACTTGGGATTAGAGTTGATTTTTGCAGTCATTTCGTCAATTGTGGTTTACCCCATGCCATAGATTGTTTTTCCTCATAAAAAAATTGAAGACCATATTGGGGATTGATCTTTTGTTTTGGGGTTTGGAGTGTTTTCTCCTTGACTTTCTCTCTATTAGCCTAAGTTTACTTGTTTCCTAATTGATTGACATCTTATTTTTACTTTGAATATGAGTTTCTTGGCCTAACCCTTACCCAGGCAGTGTTTTACTACATATACATGGGTTTTCCCTTGACAGATGCGTACATACATGAGTTGTCCTTATATAGGGCATGTACATACGCGAGTTTTTCTCAAACAGTCGCGTACATCAACTTTTTAATCTTACTTGTTGAGTTTGGTGTTTTCTGGGTGAGTTTTGATGGTTGTTGAGTCTTCTTAGGTCTCTGTCCTAACTATTGAGTGCTTACAGAGTGATAGCAAACCTTATTATTGTTGAATTTTAGGGAATTTTTTCTTTCTTATCATATTTTTCATTGGTTGTCCTTGTAGCTTGGTATGATTTTTTGCTTCTTGGTATATTTCTTGTCTTGTCTCTATTTTCTTGCAGTAGGGTTTGTATATCAATTTGTTATTCAGTCCTTTCATTTTCATTTCTTTATATCGAAAGTACAAAAAATTAAAATATATTTTTCTCATTTTGCATTTTTGGAATTTTCTCTTTCAATTGTTTAGTATTGATCTTGAAATGTGTGGAAAGATTGCATCTTATTGAAATTGTAGAGTTGCATTGAAAGTTTCATTTGAAAAGATTATCATCTTTTGAGAATTTAAGATTAGGACTTAGCACTACATTCATATTCATTTCTTTGATTTTTTGAGTCATAACATCATCGATTTCATGATCACATCTCTTGAGTAAACAAAGCCATTAAAAGCAACATTAATTAATTAAAATTGATTAGAAATTATTTTATTTTTTAGAGTACAAAACAAAGTGCGGAATATAGGGCCTTGGAATAAGATTTTGTGAGTAAACTTTTCTAAGGATATTAAACTAAACATATATGTCTGACTAGGGAGTGGTGAAATCTATTTTTTAAATAGTGAAGTCAGGACACTCCACTCACACTAGAGTTAAGAACGAGGTCAGGCAAAGTTGGCTGCAGAGATAAACCTCTAATACCTTCTTAGCGTCAAAGATATTTCTGGGGATCTATTCGTATTTGGGGGTCTTTCTAGTACCTTTACCTCTATGAGAGGCGGTGCTTTAAATATTTTAGGCTTTGTTACCCTGCCCATACGGTGGTCCTGACTTACAACTATTCTCTTGTGCATTGGTTATATCATGGTGGCTTTAGTTGCTTAACATAGGTAACCACATAGGTTACTTGCAAAGTTTATTCTACAAGTACCTGAGTCAGATAAGGGTCGGAAAACACACACCCTTTATGGAGGATTACCTCTCTGAGGCAATTTGACCGACTGCATTGTTAAGCCCATGAGGGCCCTTGTAACTGATTATGATACCTCCGATATTCTCTCAGGCTCCTCTTGGGTGAGGAATACCTAGTCCAGTGAGGGAGGCCCTTTTTCAGCTATTATATCCTTTTGTGTACATTTCTCCTTTTTGTTTATTTTGGTTCTCTCTTTGATTGTTAGTTGGCCTTAGGTTTTGGTTCTATATCTCGAGTCTTGAGTCATCGTGGAGATAGACCAACTTCCTCGCAGGTCTCTCTATTTTTTGAATTTACCACCACATCTTGCATCTTTTCCTTCTAAAAGTCATAAAGTTATCAAACGTGGTACACACACCTCCACCTATGAGACTTGTGATTATACAAGTATGAGTACTGAGTTGAGTCAGAATGATACTAGGATCACCTTGACTCCTATACCTACTATAGTTAATAGGGTTCCTTCAACTCCTTCATCCACGATGGTTTTAGTATCGTAGGTTCCCTTCATCACTCCTATCTACCCTGTGGTTGTTACTCAACCCATAGTAACGAACCCTTTTAGGTCTCTTTTTAGTATGCATGGATACAATTAGCAGTCCATACATTTGGTTTCTAACCCCTTCTCTTTCAGTATGCCAAATATGACATTGCAACTTTCATCCTCCATTGCAGCAAATAATGAAAATCCTAGTCCTGGACTTAGGGGCATGGCTCCTCTGCATACTCCTCTCTTGTTTGGTGGAGGTAATATTCCCCAAATGACTCCTACGATTGGAATCTAACCCCCTTTTCCTCCTGGGTAGAATCCTAGTCTCAATGCTTCTGGATGGAGTACTCAACTAGGCGGACAAGCTACTTCCTATGTTCCATCCTCTCCCCCTTCCTCCTCCATGTTGATTTTGACTAACACATTTGTTATGATGAATCCACCTCTATCCTATGGTTTCCACCCCGGGGGAGTCAGTTTCATGCTATAGGAAACCCCCATCCTAGAGCCACTCCAGCTGGGGGAAATGTTTATAACCCTCATTATACCATTCCTACAAGTATGGTTCCCACACAACCTCTTATGAATTAGTTTGGAGGAGGATATTAACATACCAGACAACACCATGGTGTATACCAGAACCTTGGATGGGTTGTTGTCCCTCAACATCAATCTTTCTTGAGAGCATGGGCTCAAATGCCACAACATCAGCTCCCTTTTCTGGCCATGCTTAATTATCCATATTTTTCTAGAATAATGAATGACCCGGTGCATCACAATCCACCATTTCCCCCCGTCCCCACTAAGATTCCTTCGGATATTCTAAAATTCGAAGGAAACACTGGCAAGGATCCGAGTGATCATGTTACTACATTTCATCTTTGTTGCTCATCCAATTCTATTAATGACGATTATATTCATTTAAGACTGTTTCTATGCACCCTCACGGGGATTTTAGTGAAATGGTACATTTACCAGGGGGAACGTACGAAAATTTTAATCAGATGTTTTTGGTCTTTCTCAACAACTTCCAGTTGTTGGTTCATTACGACATCAACATAGAACTTTTATTGGCCCTTCACCAAGATAAAGCCACACATATCTTGGACCATATCCAAGAGTTACATAGACAAAAGAGGTTGATTAAAGCCTACATTCCTCTAGATTTTCTGTTGGAATGGTTACTAAAATCCCTATTTCCTTATATTTTGAAGGATGTTTCTACATCTAGGGTAACATATGAGGAGGAAGCTATTTTCAAATCCCAGCAATTGGACCTCATATATGCTCAATCTCGGATGTTATATGAAATTCTTCCTGTTCCACTGTAGTCAAATTATGACCCTAGACAAAATACTGGGACTCATGTCGATGGCATCATAGGCTCTGCAAATGCTAAGTCTACAGACTTGGTGA
>CBVK0101623500.1:0-31434 GCA_900067695.1 Picea abies | reverse complement strand
AACTAGGTCGAAGAACTCCATCAAGTTGCACTAATTTGACAACTCCAGATTCACGGATTTCCACAACTATAAAAGAACAAAGCCAATTAATTTGGATCTTTATGAGATTTTTCTAATACTTTCTATCATATAAGAGCATGAAATCACCCTCCACAAATCACATACGCTTTATATTCCTATCATGTTAGGCCTTTTTCCTGGCTTTCTCCACAATCTGATGAAAATCAGTTAGGAACCTAGCTTCCTCAAGTTCCAACAATTCCACCACCCATGAAGTAATGGATTCATCCTCGTTCATCTTGGAATATTGTGCAATGAATATACTTGGGATGAGAAACCTAGCTGGCATAACTACTTCTCAGCCATATACCAATTTGAATGGGGTCTACTTGTTTAATCGCTTCGTGATTGTCCAATATACCCATAACATAGTCAAAACTTTCTCATCCAAATTTGTGCAACAAACCTTAGTCAACCCCATCTCCAAGATTTTGTTAAATTCTTCCATTATTTTGTTATCTTGTGGATGATAAGGACTACTCTTATGATGACAAATCAAAAATTATTTTCTAAGGGTCACTATAGTTTCACTGAGAAAGTGGGCTCCTTGGTCACTGGTCAAGATGTGAGGACAACCAAACATGGTAATAACATTATAAAAAATAAATTGTACTGTGGTGGTCATAGAACAATCTTAAACAACCTCTTCTTCAGCCTAGCGAGTCAGGTAGTCAGTCATGGTAATTATGTATTTTTCCTTGGAATTCTTAGTTGTAAGATTTATCGGATCGATGAAATCAACAACCCATTTTTCAAAATCTTGTAGTGCATGCACATGGTGTAGAGGTAACTCATCACAATGGGATGGTTTTCCCACGCTCTGAAATACATTGCATACTCGATCATATTTCTTATCATATTTAAATAATGTAGGACACCATAGTCCTACCTGTAATATCTTTCTAGCAATAGAATTTCCGCCAATGTGTCCTCCCACAACTCCACTATGACATTCCCATAGAATATCAGGTCTTTCCCCACAACTCCACTATGACATTCCCATAGAATATCAGGTCTTTCATGGTCTAACACACAGTGTCGCAAGATATTATCCAATCCAAATTTGTAGAGTTGGTTTGCAATCAATTGATAATTTGTTGCCCGAACCACTAGGTGCCTCTTTTGTGTTGTAGAATATCCTGCCAACGTAGTAACAATAGTAAAAAATAGTTAATTTTTTGAGAAATAATCAGAACTGGCCTCAATACGGAACATATCTGCATATGGGAGATAGTCATCTACAGGTCCACCACTTTCACTGAATTCTAGGCAAGACAAGTGATATGGCCCAACATTTAACTTGCCAGAATGAACAATGACCTCAAAAGAGAACTTCTGAAACAATAGAAACCACCTACAAATGAGACCTTCTAACACAGTTTTTTTCACCAAATACTTCAAAGAAGAATAGTTAGTAAAAAACTTAAAATGAATTCCAAGTAAATAATTCCTAAACTTTTGTAAAGCATACACCATAAATGAATTCCAAGTAAATAATTCCTAAACTTTTGTAAAGCATACACCATATCCAAACCTTCCCTTCTAGTCATGGTGTATTTGTGTTCATCTTGGGAAAGTTTGTGACTGGAAAAGTATATAGGATCGTCCAATTTTCCTTTCCCTAGTTGTGCAAGAATGGTGCCTAGTGCAATGATGGAGGCATCAATATGGACATGAAATTAAACTTTCTAGTTAGCATAAGTCAGAATCGGTGCAGTGATCATTTTTTGTTTTAGCAAGTCAAATGCTTTATCACAGTACTGAGTCCAACGAAACCCTTTGGATTTCTTGAGAATTTTTTCCAAAGGTGTTGTTATGCTCATGTAAACCTTGATAAATTGGCGGTAACAAATATTATGGCCTAAGGTCGTGCACAACTTCTTGACAGTGGGAGGAGGAGGCATATGGAGAATAATTGCAATTTTCGTAAGATTGACTAGCACTCATTCCTGAAAAACATGCTGTAACAGATTTCCAAATGGTACACAAAAAATACATTTTCAAAGATTAAGGGAAATTTGTAACTGTCTATAGTGGTCCAACATCAAGTGTAATATACCAGTTTTTTCTTCAAGTAATTTGTATACATTCCAATCATCCAAGTATACCTCAAGGAACTTATGAATGAAATCACAAAATGCTACAGTCACAATTTGAGAAAATATTGTTGGGGAATTCTTAAGCCCAAAAGGCATAATGTTGTAGGCAAGTGATCCCCATTTAGTAGTAAAAGTAGTATTCTTCTTATCTTCCTCAGTGATTCAAACCTGATGATATCTGGAGAACCCATCTATAAAGGAATATGCTCCATTTCCCACTACTTTATCAATACCACATTGCTAAAGGGATTAGGAAAGGCATCATGTACATAAGAAGTGTTCATGCTTCTATAATCCACACAAAATCATAGTATCTTTAACCTCCCTAGTCCGTTCAGGTTCCTGAAATGTCAGATTCCTAATTTCCTCAATATCATCGAGATCTTTTGGGTTTTTATCAACAGTGAGACGGACCGTAGGAAATCGAGCAAGGGATGGGTAAAGACTATGATGAAGGAGGTACTCATTTAGGACATACACTAGGAGGATGTATAGGCTTAAATTCATTGGAAAAAACAAATTCTTAATATCTTGCAAAGCTAAAGTGATTTCAGAAGACTTACTTGAGAATAATAAGTCTTGACAAAACTATCGTTGAAGGCTTTCCCAGCAAGTCATTTGGCGTTGAGCTTCCTCATGTAAGGCTTTCCCAACAAGTCATTTGGCGTCGAGCTTCCTCATGTATATACCAAGCATTTGGAATTTTTCTCAAGGAATAAATAAATTGATACACCCACAATTGAAAAGGTAGTTTTGCAACTTCCCATACCTGAATACAATGCACTACATGCTCCCTAAGATCCAAAATCCCATCATATAATTCCAAATCTGACTGGTACAGGATCAACAAAGTAAGTTCCGAAGGGGGAATAAAGTGATGTTGAATGGAATGCTTTTCTTCTTCCTAGGATAATAAAGTACCCTTATGAGTGTCCCACAATCTAGCTAAAGAGGATCATAATACAACATCCAATACAAGATGTATTTGTTCTAGTGCAACTTTGGCCTCTACTTCAACCAGAAAACTGGCCAAATCTGAAGTGCCATAGTACACAGGGTTTTCTCTAACCTCATATCCAATCCACTTGGATGCTCTAATAGTCACGCAACATCATGAGAAGTTCGCATATCTTCCCTATTTCTATTTTTCAAATGCTACCTCTAAATATTCCCCTGCAGACCGAATATTGTGCCAGCTTACCAAGCTGTCTGCAGTTGGGTTAATATAGTCCGCCCACTTTCCTACATTCATAATGTAGAGATGATCCAAGGTATCCTCTTCCATATTCCCCTCTACTGGATATGTATAGAGGGGACACTGATATGGATCTAATGGTTGGGTTACCTTCATACCATCTACTTCAAAAGACATGATCTCTTTCTTAAGGTTGATAAAAAAAAAGTATCATAAGCCCAATCAATGACTAGTAAAGTTGGGTATGGGTCCTTCTCCCCCATGATTTCTCTAACCTAGAAGTCAGCCATTGTCTTGACTCCATCTAATTCCACTTCAACATTTTTCATCCTCCCAACAAGGTAGATACAATACCTATTGTCCATCCGCAACTGGATGGGATAATAGACTAGCTTGGGCTTACCCATGGATTCCCAAGTCTTCTTTAGTAGGATGTTGATGTCAAACCCAAAATATAACATAACATCATTAATTTTTTAACCGATGATGTGAATATTTAGTCTGAATTCCCATCTGAATCTGTACTTCCTTCTTTTTATTCTACCTATATGTATTTCAAGAATATGAGCAACAATAAACTCTTCTAGGTTCATTTCAATCTCTAAAATCCCCTTAAGATTGTTTCATAACTCCCTGGTGAGTTGTTTGTTATCAAAAATATCATAAATTAAGTGGAACCACAATTCAATAGTCTATTGGGGTCTCACTAGAGGATCTTTCGGTGCCACACAATGCTCTGCAAGTTTAGGTTGAGGTTCATGGCTTGATTCTACAAGTATCGGTACTGCATGATTAGAAACACATCAGAATATCTCAACAATGTCCTTAAATAAATGTTTGTGCGCAAGGGGGTCATATCTCACATCTTCTGGTACAACCTTGCATATATTACTTTGAGTTGAGTTGTCAACATAATCACCAATCCTTGTTACTACTCTAGTAATAATATTAATATTGAGTGTCTTTTAATGACAAGTTGGGGCTCTTAATTTATCAAATTGGTGCCTCACTACCTTGCATGATCCTCCCATTTCACAATCAACTCAAGACAATCCTTAGTGGCATGGGTGTTTTTTCTATAGTGGGAACACTAAGGAAATATTAGAAGAGGACAATATCATGTGAGATGTCCCTAATCATCACAATTATAACACCGAACTATCCCTCTTCCGCTAGTTCGTCCACCTATGAAACCTCCACCACCTTTATGTCCTCCTCCAAATACTTGATGAACTTCATCAACCCTGAATGTAGACCAATATATCATGTCCACAAGAGCATCAACACAGGACCTTGTCTGGAGGTGTGAGTAGATGAACCACAAAATTCACAGTAGACTATGTTTGAAATGAGGGTATATTTTTGTAGGATTGGGAAATGTCGACGGGGGTGCCCATTATTTTGGCAGATATCACAATAGTCATTATTCTTAGTACCCTAATGGTTTGGGAAGGTGTGGTATTGTATCGGGCCATGGAAATGTGTTGTAGTTGTGACTTATGAAACTCCTCCATATGGTCCTATTGGTAGAGGTGCCATGGGTTACGGGGGGGGATCCTGCACCCCTCAGTCTACGAAATTCTTTCATTGTATTCCCCTTAGTATAGAAATTAGTACCGTATAATTAAGGGTGAGCTTCTCTAGGAATGGTCAATTCTTGAATCTTATTAGTCAAGGTGTAAATCTGGCCTTGTAGTTGTGTAATATTATATTCATTGGGTGGTCTTGTTACCCGCAAGGTGGCAGGATATCCTGCCATCTCCTCAATTTGCATGGTCCTTTCCAAGGCTTTCCCAATGTAGTTAGTTGTTGTTGGGATAAGGGAATATGAGTTAATGGTAAAAATACCAGAATGAACCATTCCTGTTGGTGGTCTTCATGAATGGGGTTGGATAATTTCCCTATCACATCTTTGAATATTCAATTATACTCCCAGGAAGATTCCCCATCTCTCTATTTGATTTCGCGCAGTTCAGAAAGAGCTTGTTGCTCATATTGGGGTACTTTAAATTCAGCGATAAATTTTTGTTTGACTTTGGTAAAGGAAATGGTTTCTCCTATGGATTCCCTGGCTCGATGGATTTTATATACCATTTTAATGCCCAAACCCTTAACGTGGTATGAAACACAACTAGTTTATTAGCATCTAAATTTCCACGACACTTCCAGATGGCCTCACAAAGGAACCAATGTTTTTCCACATCCTCATCCCCTTTACCCCAGAATTCTAGGTATCGGGTGAGGTATCCAGTGTGTTGATGCATTATGGGAGGATTTGGGGACCCAATCAAAATAAATCCTAGAGGTCCTCATTTTGATAACGCTAAAAACATTTCCACACTACTTCTATTGATACCACTCAAATTGGTTGGACTAGAATGAGGATAAATGATAGGAATTATGGGAGATTTTATTGCAGAATTTACTGTATTGGAAGATTGCGCTAAGGGACTGGGTGATCCAAGGTTGGTTCCTGCGTCTTCAGGACAAGATTCTTTCACCTAGGGGGTCTCATTAGGAGGCCATATCGTATTAGGTCATGTAGTATAGTTCACATCTTAGAGAGTTGCAAGGGTTGAGTCTCTTGTAAATTGTTTAGAGGTTACAACTGAGTCTTGATCCTCGATGGTGACTCTGATCATGATTATTTATTCTGAATTTTCTCCATCTTGTATACTCTCTCCATAACTCTCATCTTTCTCTCTAAACTTCTCCTTCAATCATTGGCTGACCAACTACAACTCTTTCAACTTATCTAACCTTCATGTATGACTCTTCTCAAGGTTGATCTCCTTGCATGACTGATCAAGAGTCTACATCAACTTTCACATCTACTCTCTCCATCAATTTTCAAGCACCGCAACAATTTTATGAGCCTGCTTGTCTCTAGGACTCTTATCATGAGGACCCCCCTACCTCAAGAAATTTTGTATCCTAACTCATGGATCCTCGCCTGAATCACCCACCCCTCATACAAAAATGGTTTTACTCATCCATTTCAACCAAAGGAATTGGTAGCATTCCTTCTTCTACTAGCAAGATCTTCATCCAAAACAAAATTTATCTCAGTAATCTCCCTCGGGATACTTCATAAAATATTGCTTTTTCCTTTGAGAATGACTGGTGATTTTTTGTGGAAAATTAAATGATGTATTCTTCCAGGGTTGTTTGGACCCAAAAATCCAAAACTCGACAAATATGGTGATCAAACTTGAGAAGAGAAACGAGCCACTCAATTGTCCAGTTAAATATTTTCTTGATGCAATCTTTAAATTCTGGTTCTTCTTGTAACTAGTCAAGCCACTCATAGACCTCTTATGGGAATCAAATCCATAAGTTCTTGTACTAATCATTGTTTGGTTCGGAATAGAGTATTGTTTCCTTCACAACCCTTAAAATTTTCCATCGTAACTCAGTTTCTTGATATATAAACTCACCAAACCTTCTTTCCCACCATATGTCAATGTCAGACTTAAATATGTGATGTTCCATCCTATGAAAACTTGCACAAAATTCAGGTCCTGACAACGGAACCATTTGTTGGTGCGAAATTAGAGACCATGGTTCTTGAAGGTTACCAACAAAGGTATCGATGTATTACATTTTTGTTGGCATATTCAACCTTCTGCAAGGGAAGGAGGTCTCACCTGAAGTGCAACCAAGACTTTGTGTGATAAAGTGAATTACAGAGGACACATCATCAAATCTAACATATCACAAATCAAATTCATAGTTAAGTGGGACAAATATTATTATAATAAGTCTAAACATGATTAGGAATTCAAGAATCCATGTTGTGTAGCCTATAGATAAGTGCATACATGACCAAAGTGTGTTAAACAATGCCACAAAAGAAAATTAAACATCACAGAACAAGTTACACTAAAACAAGACTAAGAATTCATCCATAACACAGCAAAATTTGTATGCCCGAATAATCCTTTCTATATTACTATATCTCAGACAGGTGAACATAGGGCAGGTATTTCATATCATATATTACACAACATAACCATAATTAGTTGTTCGCTTGGCATATAGATCCTAGCGAAGTAATCTCATCTAGACTAATACAACATCAGAATATCAACAAGATAGTACAACAAAACACATATCAATTCTAAGAATCCCAACCCTTTCTCGTTACATATTCCCCAATTTATATCCTTTTCTTGGTTGTTTCTTGATTTCTCTCCTTTGGTTTCTTGATTTCTATTTGTCTTTTCTTGTGCTCGAAGCTTCTAGAATTTTTCTCTTCTTCCTCTAGTTGGCACATCACTCTTTTTCCTTGCTAGCACACTTGCAATTATCTTTCCACCACTTGGAGTTCTCATTGTTGTGTTCTATATTTCCATAAAATTTTTATAAATCCATAAAACTTGGATGTCTTCAAAATGAAGGGCCCAACAACTAGTTTAAAGTATATGAAGTGATTACCTTTGAATTATTGTCCTTTCTGTGGAATGTCTTATTCTTCTTATTCTCTATCTTTTTTACACTTTGTTGCTCTTTATTTTTGTTCGCGTCTTTATCTTGGCCTTTATCCGAGTCATTGCCTTGATTATATTGATCCTCATTTTCAAGGTTTCCTTCATCAGTTCCCATGTTTCTACCTTTTTTTAGGATCAAGGTTAGTTTCATTGCTCCTTCCATCCTTTTCATTGTTTCCTTGGCTAGCTTCATCATCCTGGTCCCTGTTTTCATTTTTCTCAAGAGCGTCTACCTGATATTTGTGAGGGATTATGAGTGGAGGATTTTATGGTGGGGGACTTGTATTTTTCAATGACCCTTTCTCATAGTTATGCCCTTTTTCTTGTTTGTTTCTATGTTTGGTCGACTAATCTTGCCCCGTATGTTTCTCTTGGTTAGTTTTTCCAGGCTCTTCATTTCCACGTGGTGGCACTATGATAGGATCCTTTTCGACTGAATTTTGTGTCAGGATAGTATGTTTTGTCCCTTGGGTTTGTGTGTCCCCTTGTCCTACTGTATGATTTTTTGTATCGGATGCTGCAGATGCGTCGGGATAAGTCAACCAACTTTATTTTCTTGGACCAGTTTGTATTTGGGTTGATTCCCTTGTCCTACTGTATGATTTTTTGTATCGGATGCTGCAGATGCGTCGGGATAAGTCAACCAACTTTATTTTCTTGGACCAGTTTGTATTTGGGTTGATTCAATGGATTCAAATTTTCTACAAGTGTCGACTCGATTGTAGTATTCTTCATGAAAGCTCTATTCTATAATATTTCTTCAACATCTTATGACCCCGAGTGGATTGCACTTTCTTGGTTGTTATTGTTGGGAGGAGAATTTGAAATGATTTCTTCAGATAATACCTATTGATACCCTTTCTTTGATTTATTTTTTTGTTCAACTATCTCTTTTTTTGTTGTTATCTCTTCAACAATGGTGTAGGGTTGATTGGAGGCAACGCCCTTGTGAGGTTGATCATGGTTTATTTTTTTCATTTCCTCTTCGAAATTATTTTTTTGTTGGGGTTGGGTATGCTTGTGTTCATTCAGTGTGATGTAGCTAGTTGTCCGACCTGTGCTCTCTTCTTGCTGGTCTTCCAACCTTTTCTTTTTCTACCTTCTCATGTCCACTTACTTCTCCAAGGATACTTTGGTTTTTTGTGCTTCAACACACTTCTCATTTAGGGTTTCCATTGCTTCTGGGAATTGTGGCTCGACACACAACTTCTTAATGTTCCTAGTAACTGCTTTGTCTTTTCAAGTTTGTTTTTCTTTTAGTTTGACCTTCTCAACTATCTTATTTGTTAGAAAGGAATTTTTTTCTCTCATAATGGGGTCATCGAAATCTAGAGCAGTCTCTACCTGGAATATCTCTTTCCAAATAATGTCTACATCCTTCAGGGTTGCCTCCATGTCTACAACTTGTTTTCCTTTGGCTATTATTTCTTATTTCTTTCTCTTTACTGGGGTCTGCTTCACCAAGTTTCTTCCTTCCATGTATATTTTTTGAACAAATGTAATGTAGAGTGTCTCTTCTCTTTCTTCCTTCTGCTCGACATCTTCCAAGGATGTTATAATAGTCGATCTGTCACTTAACACCTATGGTGGGATTTTTGTTTCATATCCCTGTTGTCTATCGAGCTCTTTAAAATTTTGAAGATTTGTTGGTTGGTATTCTAATTCTGTTGGTGCCATCCCCCCATCGATTCCACACCAGAGCATGATATTTTTGAGACTTAGTTGAATGTCGATGCTTGGTGGTAATTCTTGTCAAAAAAATTGTTAGAACCTCCACCTATGTGATATATTTTTCAAATTGTTTACCCAGCTTTTGAATATTTCCTTAGTTGGAAAAGAGTCGGATGACTCAACTGCTCCTAGGGAAAACCTCATGTAGTTTTCTAGGGTCATACTTTGTTTTAATGTGAATGTTGGCTCCCTAATTGAACTAAATTAACTCATGGAGAGGAAAATTAGCCAGGATGGGAATTTAATATCCCACCCATTTTATTGGCAAATTTAATATCCCACCCATTTTATTGGCACTCCCCATAGTTTTTTAAATTGTTGTACCTAAGTACTCATCCCAGTTGAAATTCACACCTAATTGAAGAATATGGACGATAGGCTCAAGCATTATAATCTTGAAATCCAATGTTGGAATTATGGTCGTAAAACATAGTGAGACTATCACATAAGTACAATAGGCCCTTAGCTCTGTTACCCTATTAATTAACATCCCTTTTGGTTTTTTTGTTGAGGTTCCTCCCGTGAGGAACTGTATCCAATAAATGGCATTTAGGGTTTTCACCACGAGGGTTCCCTCGCGTGGCACCCATGTGATATGGTGTATTAATCCCCCAGTAATTCCTACTAGAAATTCTAACCATAAGTTCCCATTATGGTATCAACTAACCAAGAACTTCACAACTTCTTCTTTCCATCTGCCAAAGTATGTTACCTGCAGTGTGCCCAGGAAATGTTGAATGCCATCCTTCTCTAGAAAAAACATTTATTTCTTCCTTGCTCCCTATTCTATCCCCCATGTGGTGGATATGTTACCTGCAGTGTGCCCAGGAAATGTTGAATGCCATCCTTCTCTAGAAAAAACATTTATTTCTTCCTTGCTCCCTATTCTATCCCCCATGTGGTGGAGTTCCACCAATGTCTCAACCTGTCAATTTACTCCATCTTAGCTTTGCATATATTTTTCATATGGACTTCTAGTTTTGTTGCAACAACTGTGTCAAACTTGGATTTTGTTCTTGGATCGACCAAGGAATCCATGACTCTGCCTCTCATTCTCGTCATGGCTATGGCTTGATGTAGGTTTGATTGAGGGTTTAGCTTATGAATTTTTGAAGTTGTGTGCTTGGTTGAAAATTCTATGCTATGAGTGCTCGGATGCTCAGGGTTGAACATTAATGAAACAAAGTCATATGCATCTTCTATATTTATAGGTGGGTGGTGAAGTGGCAACTTTAATTCGGCTAGAAATGTCATTAATTCACATGCATTGATAGTTATGCCGAGCATAAATTCTTGTATGTCTAAGGGGAAGGCTATGTCAATGGCAGGCTAGTGGTAAATCTCATCCTGTCAGGCATTGATTGCGTCGAAGTACTCCCGGTGGTCAATTGTATCGACTAAGTCAAATGTTTTTTCTCAGGGAATTCTCCCAACTCCTTCGATTGTTGTTTTCTTTTCTTGGTCAAAATGGTTGATCTAATCGATTGCGGATATTCAGTCAATCCTTCTAAACAAATCGATTTTATTTTCTCTATCAACTTGGTTGATTTTTTATTTTCCGAAGTCATGCTCTGTTTTTCAATTTGTTTAAAGATACTCACACTCACTTGATTTATATTTTCCTTTCTAGATTGTTTTATAGAGTTCACTCTCACTTGATTGAGGGATTTCATGTTTGAATGAGTGAGATACTTCTCTTTCACTAGATTGATTGACTTGTTTGTTTAAAATATGGCTTAGTTCTTTCCTTAGTGTTAAACTTGACTTGGATGTTTGTTTTTCTTCCCTAGATGACCATTCTAATGATCAGGGACTCTATTCTCTCCTCATTTTAAGCATGTATGGCTTGAATGAATGTTTTTTGTTGTTTCAAGTTAATCATATAACTTATAGTCATCAAACAATTTTGTACCTAATTCTAACAACTGAATTGCTTATTCCTTATCCTGATTTTCGTTACTTAATCTTTCTTTTTATTTTCTTTTATTGCTTATTTTCTCTTTTTTTATTTTTATTTTCCTTTTTTTTTCATTTATTTATATTTTCTTTATTCTCGACTTCGACCTAGGCTGCCCCAAAAGAGTTTTCTACGTAGTTGGATCCTATTGGTGCCCCTGAAGAGGTTTTCACCAGTAGGTCTTGAGGATGTTATGTGTTATATTTCTTTAGACACGCCCCATTTACTAATTTCTGAAAGGGGTTTCCTTGAAAAGTTATTAGTTGAACTAATCCCGATGGTCGGATGTCCTCGACCATGTAAGGAACCAACCATGCAATTTCTAATTTTCGTGGCTTTTCCTTTATCTGATTGTCATAAAGTAATACCAAATATCCTATGTTGATATCTTTGTTTTTTATGTGTCGATTGTGCCAAGATTTTTGTTGGTTCTTTTGGGCCTCTTGATGATACTAAACGAGTATCCTTTCTTCTTCTAATTGGTTCATTTGGTAGAAGCATTTTCTTGTATTGATAATATGGTCAAATTCAATGATGAAGGTTATTCTTCCTACATTTTCACATAAGTGCAATGGAATTACAACTTATTGAACATAAAATAGCTTAAATGGCATTTGGCCAATCGATATTTTACATACTGTTATGTATGCCCACAACATTGTTGGGACATTATCATCCCAATAATCCTTTTCGAGTCCCCCATATTTTTGTTAGGCATTTGTGCAATGTTTTGTTGAAGGAATCGAAAATGTCATTATCTTGTGGATGGTAAAAGGTCGTATTCATATGGTTGATCGTGAAATTTTTGAGTAATATTTCAATTTTACTATTGACAAAGTGATTTCCTTTATCGTTGATTAAGATTAAGGGACAACCAAATTTGGTTACTATGTTTTCATATATGAATTTGGTCACTATCTCTTTTTTGTAGTTTTCAACTGGTTTTTCCTTTGCCCATTTAGTTAGGTATTCGATTGTGTTGATGATGTGCTTTTCCCCAAATCTTTTGGCTCTTTTTGGGAAGGTACTGATGAATTCAATAGCCCAAATCTCAAATGGTAAACTAGGATTTACCGAATGTAATGGAATTTCATTTTTCCACAAAGGTCAAACCATCCTTTGGCATTTATCACACTTCTTCACCTATTCTCGATAGTCCTTATGTAACATCCCGCTCTGGCACACTGAGACCACTTATTCTTTGAGGACAAAATACCAATGGAGAAGATTATGATTCTTGAAACCTTCTGCAATGTTTTTATTTTTGAGTAATTTTTCTGGGTTGTCTACTGTTGTTGTAATTTCTGGGTTAGGATGGGATCTAGTGTAGGTTTTTTTGGGAGCCATATTTTTTTAATTTTTTAGGTTTTTTAAGCTAATTATATACAAACTTTAACAACCTATGAACATTGTTTTTTTTTATTTATTTATCTTTTATGATTTGTTTAAAAACAAATTTCGTGTCTAGGGAAAGAAAGAAAAGGTGTAGAAAGTCTGTTCATGTCCCCAATATGGTCGCCACTATGTTATCGCCCTATAAATTCTCCAGAGGTTGTTAAGAGGTAGAAATAATTTATCAAAGGTAACCTTATCCAACCACTTTGAAACTGGAATCTAGCCCTTCCAGTTTCAGAGAGGGATCTCTCTGTAAGATTTATCTTTGTTTCAAGTTTCAGATTTTAGGCTAGTTAAATGAATAGGCAGTGTCATTTTTTTTTTATAAATATGGCTGAAATATAAATCACGCATCCATTGGGCTATGGGGTCTGTATTATAAAACTTGAGATCAAAGAACATCTTTTTAAAGGACACTCTCATAGGGGAGGATAATGAAAGCTACTAGATTCTTTAGGATTAAAATGATGGATAGAAGAAATATGAGATAAACGCTAAGACTAAAGAAGTATTTAAGAATTTATTTATCGTATTGTTATAAGACAAACAATAATATATTTTAAAATTCGTCATCAGAGTACATGAAATAAGTTCTGCAACTTGATTCCTTCTAAATAATCAGAGAAGAAAATATATGTGATTACGAAGACAGAAAAACCATTAATAATGAAAAGAACACATCACCAATAGTTAACACACATGAATCCTGTGAAAATCTCTCTTTTATTACTGGTAGATCCCTTGATAAAGATTATAGTGCTTCAGCTTGCTTGGGCATGAGATCAACCCTCGATACTTCGAAGCTTGAAGTATTTATAATCAAAATTTACAACGATCCTGTCATAAATGATCAGGACGTGAAAGATGTTAAATCTAACCAACTAAATAATGGAATACAAAAATATAGCAACTACTAATGCTGTGTCAAAACTTCATGTTGATTTTCTGGGAGGGTCGTTGGTGAGTCATCCACATGACTTTGGATGTTGCGCATGATGAATTAGATGATACACGTCATTTATCATTCGATTAAGTTTCACAGATCCTCCCACCTTTGATGACTGGGTGTGGTGACTTTGAGCATTCTCCGGTAGATCTCATCCACTTCTATATACTTGGAAAATGTCATCTTGATAGTAAAAATATACTTGATCTCGTGTTGTATGCAGAGGTTTGCCTGCAAAGTCTCTAAGAACACCTTGCCTGTAATACTCCCCTGTATTCCCAAGAACTTGGAACTGTCCTTCACTACCATGGCAATATTCTGCTTGTAGTTAGATAAGGTCATTATCTTATCATTCAAAACCAGCCAACCAAGAAAACCTTTCTTCTGCAAGGAATCAATTTTGCTGAAAATTTTATGAACTTCGAAGTCCATGTTTAGGACTTTCTCCGCCAGCTACAACATCAACCCCCTTTTGGTCAAAATTATATTGACTTCGAGGATGGTTTCGGTCCTGTCTTCGATTTGCAGGTCTTCTAGCTCTTCTCTGGTCCTTGAATTCATAAATCGAATGATTTCGTTTGCTTTAGTGGGCATATCCCCCAACTCTCTTTTTATCTTATCAATGGCCTATCTGCTCCTCAAAACTAGTTCGTTTTGTTCGAACATGATTTGCACCATAGGCCAAATCTCATTTATGGACTCAAATATATCCATCCAAATCTTCTCCTTAGCTTCGGCAAGTGTTTTTCCTGCCATTGTTTTCTTTCTTTGTTGCTTACCACCATGGGGTTAGACAAACAACATTGTCAAACATCAAGGCATGAATTTAACATCAATAATCATGCATGTTTTATTGAAAAGCAAACCAACTAACCTATGTCATTTAGCCCATATTAAACTGTTGGACTAAGAAATTACTCTACCATAGGGTTATTTGACCAAGATTAGGAAGTTTGATCAAATTGTATTCACTAGATAACCTATCAACTTGACTAAGATTAGACAGTTTAGTCAAGCTTATTCACTAATCCTATCAACATCAATTTAAAAAGGACTTAACCATGATTGAAAAGTATCGACCAAGTCATTGTTATTGCATGGGGATTTTTATTTTTCTTTTAAGCCCGCTTTTATTCTTTCCTTTCTTTTTTTTTTTCTTTTTCTTTTTTTCCTTTTTTTAAATCAATTTGCAGAATGAAACAGTGTTTGCATCCTTCATTACAATAAAGGAATAAATTTCCAGTCATCAGTTGATTCTATAAATTATAGGGTTATAACAGAGGTGACTCCCTTGCAAGGTCGACTATGGTTGATTTTGTGTGTTGCCTCTTCAGAATTGGTCTTCTATTCGGGTCGGGTTTGTTTGTGTTCAGTCAGCTTGATGTAGCAGTAGTGATCCAATATGTGCTCTCTTCTTGTTGTTCCTCCAACCTTTTCTTTTTCTTACTTCTTGTTTCCACTTACTTGTCCAAGGATAATTTATTTTTCCATGCTTCAACATGATATTGTTTGCGGTTTGACATTGATTCCTGGAATCATGTCCCGATACTTGACTTCAATATTTTCCTAGTGACTAATTTATATTTTCGAGTATGTTTTTCCTCCAGTCAAACCTTTTTGACTTGCTTGTTTTTGAGAAACGTTATTTTTTCTCACATTATGGGTTCGCCCAAGTTAAGTGTTGTATATTCCTAAAAATTCTCTTTACAAATAGCTTCCATATCCTCTTGAGATGCCTCCATGTTAGTAGCTTGTTTTCCTTTGGCCATTCTTTCTTATTTCTTTGTCTTTACTGCAGTCTGCTTCATCGGCATGCTTCCTTCCATGTCTATATTTTTAACAAATGAAATTATGTAGAGTATCACTTTTTCTTCTTCCTCCTGCTCTGCATTTGTTAGGGGTGTTAGAATAGTTGATGTGTCACTTATAACCTCTGGTGCGATTTGTGTTTCATATCCAAATTGTTTGTGAGCTCCTGAAAAACTTGAATCTTTGTCGACTAGTACTCTAATTCTATTGGTGTCGTCCCACCATTGATTCCACACCAGAGCATGGTTTTGTCTAGACTTAGTTGAATGTGGGCACTTTGTGGTAATTCCCATTGGAAATTTTGTTCAACCCTCCGCTTGTGTGATAGCGTTTTCAAATTTTTTACCCATCTTTTGAATATTTCCTTAGTTGGAAAAGAGTTGGATGACCCAACTGCTTCTAGGGAAAAACTCATATAGTTTTCCATGGTTAGAATCTATTTTAATGTGAATTTTGGCTCCCTGACTAGACTAAATTGACTTATAGCAATCCAAATTAAGAAGGACATGAATTTAATAGCCTACCCATTTTCTTGGCACTCCCTACAGTTTCTTTTAATTGTGCAGCTAGGTACTTAGCCAGGTCGAATTTCAAACCTGATTGAATAATATGGCCAATAGGCTCAAGCATTGTAAGCTTGAAATCTGACGTCCAACCTATGGTCATGAAGCATAGTGAGACTATCACACAAGCCCATTTAGACCTTAGCTATGTTACCCTATTAAGAATTATCCCCTTTGAGTTCTTTGTTGAGGCTCCTCCCATGAGGAACTGTATCCAATCATTGGAGTTTTGGGTTTTTGAAACTGGGGTACCCCCATGTGGTACCCCCATGATACAATGTATCAATCCCCTAGTAATTCCTACTATAAATTATAACCACAAGTTTACATTATGGTATCGACTAACTAAGAACTTCATGACTTCTTCTTTCCAACCGTTGGAGTCTACTACCCATGGTGTGCCCAGGAAATGTCAGATTCCAGACTTCTCTAGGAAATTTATTTCTTCCTTTTATTCTCCAACTTCCATCCCCCATGTCATGAAGTTGTGATAATGTCTCGATCAGTCGATTTACTCCATCTTATCTCTGGATATATTTTTAATACAAAGTTCTAGTTCTGTTGCAGTAACTCTGTCGAACTTGGATTTTGTTCTTGGATCGACCATGAAATCCATGACTTGGCCTCTCATTCTTGGCATGGTTATGGCTTGATGTGGGTCAGACTGAGGGTTTAGCTTATGAATTTATAGATTCACATGCTTGGTTGTAAATTATGTGTTCTAAGTGCTCATATGCTCGGGGGTGAACAATAATGAGACATAGTCATATGAATCTTCTATATTTATAGGTGGGAGGTGAAGTGGGGACTTTAATTCGACCAATGATGTCATTAATTCTCATGCATCGATAGTTATGTTGGGCATAAATTATTGTATGTGTGAGGGGATGGTTGTGTTGATGGAAAGGTAGTGTTAAATATAGTCCCATTGGGAATTGATTGTGTCGAAGTACTCCCAGTGGCCAGTTGTTTTGACTAAGTCGATTTTCATTTCTCAAGGAGTTTGCCTGACTTAGTTGATTTTTGTTTTCTTTTCTTAGATGGGATGGTTCTTCCAGTTGATCCAAAATATTCGGTCGAGTCTTTGAACCAAGTCATTTTTATTTTCTCTGTCGACTTGGTTGATTTTTTTTTTGAATTCGTGCTCTTTTTGTTGATTTCTTTGAATATACTCACGTTCACTTGATTTAGGATTTCCATGCTTGCTTGATTTATATTATCCTTGCTCACTTGTTTTATAGAGTTCATGCTCGGTTGATTGAGGGATTTCATGTTTTACTGAGTGAGATACTTCTCTTTCACTAAATTGATTGGCTCATTTATTTCAAAGATGGCACAAATCTTTCCTTCGTGTCAAACTTGCTCTAGATGTTTTCTTTTCTTCCCTAGATGACTATTGTAATGACCAGGTACTATGTTCTCTCCTCAAGTTAAGTATGTCTTGATTGAATGAATTATTTTTGGTGGTTTTATTTGGTCATATAAATTATTGTCATGAAACAATTTTGTACCTAATTTTGATAACCAACTTGTTTATTTCTTATCCTGATTTTCTTTACTTAATCTTTCTTTTTATTTTCTTTTATTGCCTATTTTCTCTTATTTTATTTTTCTTTTCCTTTTATTTTTTTTCTTTTCTTTATATTTTCTTTATTCTTGACTTCGACCTAGGTGACCCCAAATGGTTTTCGATCGAGTCATATCCTACTAGCACCCTCAAAGAGGTTTTCACCAGTATCTCTTGAGGTTGCTATGTGTTATATTTATTTAGACGGGCCCCATTTATTAATTTCTGAAATAGGTTCCCTTGCAAAGTTATTGTTTAAACTATTCTTGATGTTCATATGTCCTCAACCACGTAAGGAACCAACCATGTAGTTTCTGATTTTCAATGTTTTCCCTTTACCTGACTGACATATAGTAATACCAAATCTCCTGAATTGATATCTTTATTTTTTTATGTGTCATTCGTGCCAAACTTTCTATTGGTTATTTTGGGCCTCTTGATGTTGTTGTGCAAGAATCCTTTCTTCTTCTAATTGGTTTAGCTGGTATAATAATTTTCTTGTATTGAGAATATGGTTGGATTCAAGGATGGAGGCTATCCTTCCTACATTTGCAAAAATATGTAATGTAATTACAACTTCTTTAGTAATCATATAGTAATATCTTAGTTGTACTATTGACAAAGTAAGTTCCTTGATTGTTGATTAAGGTTAAGGGACAAGAGAATCTGGTTACTATGTTTTCATATATGAATTTGGTCACTCTCTCATTTGTGCAGTTTTCGACTGGATCTTCCTCTTCCCATTTAGTTAGGTATTTGACCACCGTGATGATGTACTTCACCCCAGTTATTTTGGCTCTTTTCGGGAAGGGATAGAAAAATTCGACAGCCCAAATATCAAATGGTAAACTCAAATTTACCGAATCTAATGACATTTCACTTTTCCACAAAGGTTGACCCATCCTTTGGAATTTATCGCACTTCTTCACCTATTCTCGACAAACCTTATGTAAGGTCAACCACCAAATACATGATTTAAGGATATTTCTAGCTAATGTGTCGGCTTGAAATTGACATTTCGTAGGGTCTGTGTGTAATTCATTGATTATATATTCTCTTTCATGTTCTAGTGCACATCTTCTCAGGATATAATTAGTTCATAACTTATAAAGGTACCCATTCATGAGAGTGAATGGTTCTACTTTTGATGCTAGGATATTCCTTTTGTTAGTTGGGATATCATGAGGAGTCTTCTCCTCTTCTAAGAAGTTTGTGATTTGTTCAAGTTCCTTAGGGGAAGCTTCGACCCGAAATAAATGTGCATTGGGTAGTTCATCTTCTATCTCATTTGGGTCTTCTCCTATCTCCATTCAAGATAGATGGTCTGGAACAACATTCTTTTTTCTTGGTTAGACTACTACTTCAAAATCAAACTCTTGGAACATCAATAGGCATCAACAGATTTTTTCCTGATCGACCATTTTTTTTTACTAAATAATTAAGTGCCTAATGGTCCATGAAGAAGATGAATGGGTTTTCCAGTAAATAATGTCAAAAAATTTTAAGGGATAAGATCATGGATAGAGCCTCCCTCTCTGTCATCGAATAATTTCTTTCGGATTTATTCAATTTTTGACTAGCATATGTGTTGGGGTGGTAGACCCTGTCGTCATATGGTTAGGATAATACTTAGCCAACAGTGACGTTAGATGCATCGAAATGGGTGTGAAACTTTCATGATCAATCTGGAAATCTTAGTATGGGTGCTTCTACCAGTTTTCTCTTTAACAACTCAAAATATTCATTGCATTCTTGGCTCCATTAGAACTCGACTTCTATTTTCAATAGTTGATCGATTGGGAAAGTTATAATAGAGTAATTTCAAATAAAATTTCTATAGTATCTAATATGCTCAATGAAGACTTTTATTTGATTTTTCTTAATTGGTGAATTTAGGTCAAGAATAACTTTGATTTGACCATGTCGACTTTGATTCCATATTTTCAAACAATGTGACTCAACAAGATACTTATTGGTGTGGAAAATATACTTAAAAATTATAGGTAGCACTACGATTAGGACGAAAGGAGGAGTAAAATGGTATATGTATCAAATAAGGGTGCGAAAAGGCCCCAAACTCCGATCTGAATAATACTGCAGTGTCGAAATGCCCAAATTCTTAATAAAAAAAATATGTGGTAATTTCGCAACCAGAATGCAAGCGGTAAGGTTGCAGAACAATAAATCTTGTAAATTCCTTGCTTGTTATATTTATGTCCCAAGGGTTAGGGTTTTCTAAGTTTCCTACACACAAAGGTTTTTCCTGTGCTATAATTCTTTGATATATGTGTGGGGTCAAATATTAGTACTCGGCCCAATATCTCAGGTAACCAACTAAGGAGGCTACACCATACCCTTATTCGTACTACCCAATTACCCCGGTACTAGAAAGTACTTATCGAGTGTTATTCTTGATGGAGCTATAGCATTCAGGCAGTCAATTGGTTGATCTATAGCAGGTTTTAGGATACCTGGGTCAGTTTGTATACATGTGTTGTCTAATGTGTTACCACTCGAAGGGGTACCAACAGGGGTTACATGGGTGTCCAATAATGTGATCTTGAAAACCTCTTTCATTTCTTGTTGTATGATTCCCTAACCATAGATTTATGTTTTGAATGATATATCATAGTATTTTTAAGACGATGGAACATAGCTCTACCCTGAAAAAAAATTAACACACAATTCCTACCAAGGAAAGTGCTCTAATACCACTTGTAAGCTACTAGATGTAATATAATATGTAGTAATAGGAATATTCAACAGATATCAATGGAACAACAAAATATTGAGAAGAGAAACACCAAAAATTATACCTATATTCATATAAAGAAATGTTCACTTTCCACTTCGAGGGGGAAGCCTCCAACAGAGTATATATCTATTAAAATAATTCTCAAGACAAAGACTTCTCATGCCTCCTACTCTTATTCATACTAATTCTATATTCTAAAGATCATTCTAGAGGAATATCCTTATAGAAGTGGAAGCTTCTATTAGGTCTTCTTACATTGACTTGTTCACATTTATTAAATAGGCCTTATTACTAATGTCAACTTGTTTTACATGTAAATATATTATTCTACCTACATGAGGGTTTAGGGAGGTTAGGTCCCTAACACTTTCTGATAAATAAGGCACCAACCTTCAATGTAAGAACCCACTTACAATGAGGACTTCAACCCCCTTCCGAGATCTACCCTGCCTCCCTTAGACATTCAAATCTTCCTTTCTTCCTTTCTCTTGTGAGCCTCAGAGCCTCTGCTCTTCGAAGCTCTACTTCCACCCCTTTTTGTTTCACACTTCACACTTCACACATTCATCACATATCCTTGATTCAACACAATATTATCATCATTATATATATTTTTTATCCCATACACCATCCATTTGTTCTCAACCAAATCATATTCAACATGTCATCTCCAGATCCATCAATTCTCCATTAAGTTGAGCTACAAAACCCTCCATGAAAAGCGGTCTTTAGCTTCCATCTCACGTAATTCTTCACACATAACTTAATTCTTAGGATCCGTCCGGTATGATCCTTAAACAAATTGTGATCGTCAATTTGTTCTCTATCCAACAAGACACATTAAAAATCCTTTAATTCACAACAATTGTTTGATCATTCTTTGTTTGATCCCAACCATCCGATCTGGATCTCTAATCAATTTGCTTTGTTGATCTGCAATCACTTTCATCGTGACCACCAGTCCTATCGAACACCTAGGACAACAATACTCAACCACCATAGGATCTGTTCTAGATTTGATCTAGTCCGTCGATTTTATCCTTGTTATCAAGTTCATTGAGGTAAACTCAACACAATATTTCCTTGTTTCTCATCATTCGTCTGATCTTAGATCAATGGCTATCGTTAGCTCTTGGAGTCATGTTCTTCGTAACCTGTCCTCTTCATAATATAACTATACTCTGACTAGAGCCTCTCTGATGACACATACTTCGATGGATCCAATGTTACTCCCAATCTAAAATCAAGGGCTTTGATTGCGTTTCTCCTTCAACATGCATATCAATTATCTCTTGTCACTCTAATTGTTCATGAGATGGTTAGGTGGGACCCACAATGACCCACTAAGATTTTGTCTCGCCTGAATGCCGACCTATGGTCTAGATTGCTCATCAGAGCTCCTTCATTGGATTACCTCTGTTGCGGGTAACACAATATACTCCGACTAGATCCTCTCCGAGAACGGTGGAGATCAGATCGCTACCCAAATCAACGAATTAGATTTGATACAATGTCATAATGGTCTCCACGTCCAACTGGGGCCCACTTTCATTTCACACAATCAAAATCCATCACGTATCATCCTTTGGGATACTATGGTTGCCCCGTTGGCACCCTGTCGTCACCCTAACTTCCAAGTTGTCATAACATGTCATCACTTCCCTCATCCCTTCTTTGTATAACTTTCTAACTTAGCACTTGACACGTGACACTATTCTTACTACTTTTATTTATCTGATATTACAGTTGATGTGGCTTAGCTGAAATGGCTCACTATCAATCTTGGAGTACCTCTATTCACAATCCACTTTGATCATTGGCTTTCAGAGTTCTTCCCATCAATGTCTCATTGTCTCCTTACTCTATGATTAATGCTCCATATTCTCTCCTCTACAACTCTGATATATCCAATGGATCCTATTGACTCAAATATTATTTATTTGGAGTCCCAATGCATCCTTTCACTTAAACACTATGATGCCTTGTCATCCGATCAATGATCCATATTTGTTCACTATGTCGAATCAAAGGATGTGATTTCCTCCAATATTCTGATATTGATATGTTGTGAGATGTGTTGACATGGATTTCCATACTAGTTAAACTTATTTCATGAAAATTTTTGTGGCGTCTGCATGTATCTGACATGACAACTGACATAGCACTGACGTAGCAACTAACCTCATGATGAAATTATTACAACTTATGGATTTTTTCAAAACTTTGAGCTGGATCTTTGATTGTGCATGGCCCAATATGCTTATGACACATGGTCCAGTTACTATTTTTCACATGGTTTTTGTCATGGATCGATCCATTAGAGGTCTATCGGCCTCATCCATATGACCTTGAGCTATGACCAAGTTCTTAGGTCATCGAACTGCTTCTAGTCAGAGTATCTCAAAATGTCCTGAGCTAAGCACTCTAAACACTCGAACTCTGATGGACCACACCACTCCGAATAGTTGTACACCATCAATTTTTATTTCATAATTCAAACCTCGTCGTTCATTTAGATAAGGGCTTTCACTCTTGTATTCATACTTCATAAAATCATATTTTCATTATAAACCTTCGAAGTCAAATCTTCTTGTGTATGTGGGATAATTTGGAGATACTAAGATCTCTCTTGCTAAGCTCATTCTTTCTCATTCCTTCAGCATTGGCCTGAGTTTCCTCTGCACCATCTAACTTTAGCAAACTATAATTATTCTACCACAAGACTCTTTACTTCTTCTATTATGCAAAGGAGCATTATTTTCTTTTGCCTATGCATTTGGTTTGATCCTTGGACTTGTCATAATAGTATACCTTTGAAATAAATAGCAACACTATTTTCAATAATTTGATCCTTGGATTGATCTTCACCGTTGATCCAGTTCCCCAAGCAACAATACTACTAGGCCTATCGGGCCTTCAACATTGTGTTTCTCCTTCAAACTTTTGGTACCCGATATGCCAATGTATTATCCGAGAAACATGGCTCAATCCTCCCCTAACACATGGACTAAAATGTTTGCTTCTGTGGCTCTGTCATGGATTCTACATGGCTCTTATCATGGCGTTGATGTGGCATCACCACCAACCCACTAGAGAATTGTCCTACCAAGCCCTCTACACTACACCTTCATAATTCTTCTCAATTTGGTTATGGAACATTTTCTTCCATGCTCCATCCATCATGTTGATGTGGTGGATGAGGTGGCCTCCCTATGCATCTATTGACTGACATGGCACTGACTTAGCATGGCATGTGGTTCTTGAAATGGGATCGGAGCTATCCCACCAAGCTATCAATCCATTGGGCCCTCGAGACATTAATATTGCACCTGATATCCTAATATGCAAATTGCAATATATGATACTTGGTCATCTGGACCACCAGGGTATCAGACTATCAGGCCCCATGCCTATAACACATTGCTTTCACTACGGTCACACGATATCCGATATATGATATCTTAATTGGACCATCGTGCTCATGTGGTTGATGAGGTGGCCTCCACATGGCACATTGTATTCTCTTGGATGAATTTATGATGTTGGAGGATGATGTGGCTTCTACATGGCTTAAGTGTGTCTGTTAATGTGGCATATAAGATGGCCCTTCGGGGCATCGACCCATTGATACTTCTACATTGCACTTACATTCCATTCTTCCAATATCTAATATGTTTATATCAGATCACTAAGGCATCGATCCACCCCACCTGTGCAAGCTTGCCCATCACACTAACACTATGATCTCCCAGTCTCTAGTATATTTCTCCTAACAACATAAAAGTTAACATCACGTGCAGGGTTCTGTGACTTTCCCATTTTCATTCAAACTATATGAATTTGGTTTCGCCTTATATATTCTTTAAACTTGGTTTTCCTCATGAATGTGGGATATATCAATATGGGGTTTTGTCTTGCTATCACTTTCACCTTCAACACATGCTTAGATATTCATTGCATGCATGAACTCTCTTTGTGCCCTCAAACTATGATTACTCATTGATGCGGACACAAAAATCTTCATCTAAAATCATTCTCCTTCAACTCCTATTCGCCATTTCTCTTCAACCCTATGTAGCCAAATTTATTATAGTTGTCTTATTCTCACATAGTCACTTCGCTTTCAGGCTAAACAAAGAATCATTGCAAAAACTCAACAACACATAGTCATCTTTGCAATTATGGCATTGCCATTCTTGAGTCAAGGTTAACACGCAAGTCCCTTTCAGAATATCAACATCTCATAGAGACATTCATAGTCTCCCCCTATCATTGACATATCTGATAAAATTGTGCAACATTGTTTCTAGCAATCTGTCTCCTTTGGCATCAATGACAACAATGTTGTGTAAGAAAACAACACTATGCAACATTATTTCCAAAAAATATTTCCATTGACATAAGTGACAACATTATTTCCAACAATCTCCCCCTTTGTCATTGATGGAAACACTTAGTCATTTCTAATTCCCTCCCATTCTACAGTTTCTTCGTGTGTAGATGCAATTATTTCTTTCTGCAAGTCTCCCCCTTTCTCTTTTCTCCCCACCTTTAGCTTCAATGAAAAAGGGATTTTCTCTCCCTTTGTCTTTACTCTTTATTCTTTGCTCTATGACTATCACCCTTCTCTATTTCTACATCTCCCCCTTACACTGTACTCTTCATTTTCTACTCTGCAACCATCAGCCTTGTCTTTCTGCAACTCCCCCTGAGGTTGTGCTTCTTCATGAGACTTTCATTACATCCTTGTTATTTATCTTCGGGATCCTTTTAGCAAAACCATATTCATTAATGTACTTTTGACATAATTAGTCACTTCATACACTCAACTACAAAGGCTTATATCGACATAACATCTTTATTTCTCAACCATTGTTTTCTTCCAATTAATTGGAATGCATAACCAATAGAGTCATATATTTACTTTCTATGATAAATTATTTATAATTTTTTATCTTTTCCATCCATTCTATTTTTTTTGTCCATCTACAACTTATCACATCTCAATGTGCTTTGATTCTTCAAGTTGTTGTATGCCTTCATGGCTTCTAAAGAATCTTCCAACTTCTAATTTTAATCATACTAATCCATTTATTCAAGAAAATCCAACATTATTTCAAGATCTAATTATGTTTCAAAGACTATCACATGTACTATAGAGATTCCATAATGATGTACATAAACCCCATCAATCTACAATGTATCTTATGAAAATTATCAACTACAAGACCCTCCAAAGTTCTTGTTTAAAAGGACATTAAAGGATATTTATATTTACACCATTTTTTTGGTCAAAGCATGCACATAGAGTTATTGTAACATTTTTTTTCATGAAGACTCCATCATCCTCCAAAAAAAAATTTTTAAACTTCCTTCATCATTACCACAAAAGTTGCGAGTCAATTTGCTTGTTCAACATTCACTGTGATTTGTTGGCCTACAATTCCTACAAGATCATTCCAGATATCTTAACCTCCAATTTTGTTGTCCATCATTCATATCTCAACAAGATGTGATCAATTTCAACTTGTGCTCTCTTCATTTTTCAAACATTGTCTTCTATGTAATGGTGGTATCATACTTGTAAATGACAAGCATTTCATCTTCTCTTTAATAGTATATTCCTAGTAGCCTTGCAGAAACTCATTCCAAAATTTGGAGAAAGAGCCTCTTCTCATAATATTCTTGCAATGGTGATGTTGTTAAACTTTTGGAATACTTTGTTGAGTGCTTCATATTCATACTTCATCATCACCTTTGTATAATACTATGTCTTGGGAGCCTTCTTCTTTTTCTCTACTTTTCCAAATGCCACTTTTCATCTCTATTGAAACAAATTATGGAACTTGCTTTTCCATACCTCCATGGATTTTCCTTAATCTTGTTGGCTTCTTTACTTGGTTGATCAACTTTGGATTCTTGAAGGCTCTCTTTTCATCTGCTTTTGAGATTTTTTGAACTTGTTACAGTCACTTTCTTCTTTCTTTTATCAACATTCTTCTCCCGTCGTTCAGGATTAGTTCCTTTTCCTTCACAACAACTTCACTGTCAACTTCATGGTTTTCTCCTACATGTCCCATCCTTTTCGAAAGTGTATCCTTATCTTTATAACTATCAGCTTATTTTTCCTCTCTTATCAAGTTCTCCTCGAATGTATTTTCAGGATCTTGATTTATTTCCTTGAGCTAATTGACATCAAGAGAAATGACCCCATATCTGCATGAAACTATTTTCCTGGTCACACCATTCACAAATTTTGGTCCATTGTTTATGTGACTTGAGCATCCATTTTCTACTAGGAGTGCAGTCTGCACTAGCATGGATGTATTTTCTTCTTCTTCTTATTTCCTCTTCCAAAATTTTGTAGTTTATTTATTTTGTTTGGTGATGGTATTTTTTTCTTTGTTTTTTGCATACCAAGCTAATTCACATTCTTCCTTATTTTTCTTTATTTGTTTTCTCTTCCATACCTTTATATATTATTGTCTAGAAAATTCAGTCATGTTTCTTCTACACTCTTGAGCTATGTGTCCATAGTTATTGCATCTGTAACATTCAACTTTATAATGTAGGGGAGAAAATGGGTTGTAGTTCCCATCAAAATTTCCCATTAAAACTTCTAGTCTTGTTGTTCTCATGGTTATCCTTGTAATTCTTATGAGATTTGTTAATACTATTTCTCATTTAATCATTTCTTCCATAATATTTGCAATCTACTTCCTTGTGACCAAAATTTTTTCAAAAAAAACAATAACCGAGAAAAATATGATACCTAGTTGTGAGGGATCTTATTGATGGAGCAACTCTTCTAAACGCATCCTTATATTTGAATTAAAAATCAGTATTTTGTTGGTTATGATTTCTTTCATTGTTTTTATATTCATTGTGATTGGAACCTTTAAGAACATTTGCATAGCTTTAAGGCCATTCTTCAATTTTATTTTCCGATGACTTAGGGCTTGCATATTCTTCAAGGGTATTTTGATTTCTATCATAACCAAGACCTTTCTTGATGAATGGTGACCTTTGAAGGCTAATTATATTATCTAATACTTTCATACTCTTTCCAAAATTCAAGCTTCTATTCAAATGATCAGTTGTTTTATCTAGTTCCTTTCTTAAGGAAGCGATTTCATTCATTAGCTTCTCACAATTTTCTTCCTTTTTTCTTCTAGCTGACTCCTCACCACTTATTCTATCCTTTTCCCTCTTCTAATTGCGTCTTGAGGATGATAATTGTCTTTTTTGTTTCTTGAAGGTCATATTCCTCCTCTTCATATTTCTACAATTCATTTTACTACTTTCTATTCTTTTCTTTGAGTTTGTCTATTTCTTCTAAGGAACTAATGAGTTCTTCTTCAAGATCCTCTTCCATTTCAATCTTAGGATTTCCTTTTTCTCTTGAATATGTGCTTCTTTTTTCTAATTCATTAGATTGTGATTTTAGGTCCATGAAGAGAGTCTCTTATGTTTCACTGTCACTATTATCAGAAAAATTGTTGTACTCATTGATATGTAGATTCTTCCTTTTTCTGTAGGACTTTTATTTCTTCTTAGTCTTATCATTCTTGTAATTTCTAAATCTAGAATAATCCTTTTCATTGTTATTTCCAATTTTTAAATAAGGGAATTTAGTTGCAAAGTGTCCTACTTCTTTGCAATTAAAACATTTAAAAAGAGGCTTACCTTTGTTTTTTCCTAATCCTTTCTTAGGCTTCCTATCAAAGTTGGCATCTTCAACATATGATTCATTGTATGAGTTGTCACTTGTTTCATATTCTTCTGTCTTTGTCCATTTTGAAATTTCTAAGGCTTCTTGCTTTGCATAAATATCTTTTAGCTTTTCCCAAATCTCTTTAGCTAATGCACATTGTCTCACTTTGGATTTTTCTGAATCCAATAAGCCACTCAAAATGGCATTCATGGCCATTATATTGTTTTCAATTTCCTTGTTTGTGGCTACATTTGTTGGTGGATGCTTTGAGGGTGTATAACCAGTGACAACTGATTGCTAGACATCATACCCTAATTCCTGCATATATGTCTTAATTTTTATGCTCCATGATACAAATTTGTTCCATCGAACAAGAGAGATGGAATCCAATCCATGTGTGCTATAGGGATTCATCTTCCAATGGTTAGAATTTTATGAAGGAACATTTCGATGATACCAGTTGTTGGCACACTTACTTATATTGAGAGGGGGGGTGAATCAATATAAGACAGTTTTTTCTTTCATTACAAAGTTTATCAATTTATTTTTTTATCATCCATAAACATTTAATGGTAAATATACACAACCATATAGTACACAATACACAGAGATTTAACATGGAAACCAAAATGGTATAAAACCATGGAAAGATTTTATTAAAAATACTTTCTCAAGAAATAACCTGTTACAGACACCAATTTGTTACAAAGTTTACAGGAAGCAAACACCAATCTCCTTAGCTGAGAACCAACTCAACACTTCCTTAGGATCCAACCTATAGTTTCAATATTTGTAGGAACCAACCTACAAGAGACAAAAATATCTTCATCTAAGAACCAACTCAACAAGATATAGGCATCGACCTATTAGATACACCAATCTCCTCATACTTTCAACAATAAAAAATAATATCTTTTCTTCAAGCCTTCACTTGCATAAATCTGTTGCTTTGTCTCTTCTATCATAACATTCTCCACCATTTTACAAGCTACATGATTTCAGAAGTTTCTTTTATCCTTGCACCTCTCCATCCATCCTTAGACAATTATATTTCATCCTCTTTCATTCCTAGGACTCAAAACCTCAAAGCACATTTACTTATACTGAGAGGGGGGTGAATCAATATAAGGATAATTTATTTTCTTACAAATTTATCAATGCATTACTTTACTTACTATAGAAGTTGATGACACACATACAACTATACAATCCACAGTACACAGATACGTAACGTGGAAACCCAAATGGGAGAAAACCATAAAACAATCATTATAAAATCATGTAGGAATCAACCTATTGTTACAATGTTTGCAGGCACCAACCTAATGTTAAAATGATTGTAGGCACCAACCTACAAGAGACACCAATTCCCTCTTATAAGTTCCAACTTAGCTACAATGTTTATAGTCACCCATCTACAAGAGACACCAATCCCCTTGGCTAAGCACAAACTCATCTCCCCCTATAGGAACCAACCTACATCATCTATATTTGTAGGCACCCACCTGCAGGAGATGTCAATGTCCTCAAACTCTCAACAATACAAATTTATACCCTTACTTCAATCCTTCAAATCCCCTTGGCTAAGCACAAACTCATCTCCCCCTATAGGAACCAACCTACATCATCTATATTTGTAGGCACCCACCTGCAGGAGATGTCAATGTCCTCAAACTCTCAACAATACAAATTTATACCCTTACTTCAATCCTTCACTTGCACAAGTTATTTGCTATGTATCTGTTGTCACAAATCTCTCCACTAGTTCAAAATCTGCATGATTTTAGAAGTTCCTTGGGCTTTTCACCTCTCCATCCATCCTTAGATAATTATATTTCATCCTCTTTCATTCCTGGGACCGTGAATCTCAGGGCCTCTACTTCTCTTCTACTTGCCCCTTGCTTACTATTTTTGCATTCTTCCACTCTTGGTTCTGCAATCTCATAACATCTCATCCTCTCACATCCTTGGACCTTAGAGGTTCTCATTTTGTCTTCACGCAATCTACACCCACTTCTTCTTCTCTCTCACACACCCAACAAAATGATTCAGTCATATTTATTTACACACTTTGTGGTTCCACATATTTTTCCACATACTTGAAATAATTGAGCTTGTTACCCCCCTCAAGCTAGGGGAAACTAAGGATATCATGTATTGAGGCCCAAAGGTATAATACATGGAGTGTTGAGAGCCATATTGATTATCATAGCCCTGCAGGGTCCCTCTTATCTTGACTTGCACCATTGGTTATCACTAGAAACATAGTAGCATCCATCATACAGACCTGGCCCCAAAGGAAAACATGTATTTATTCATGAGGTAATAAGTACAGTTTCATGGTATGTGTCACTTTAATAATTGAATCATTTGAATTTGTTGCAAAGAATCCTTTCTTTATTACGAAACGTTTTTTTGGAAATTATACCCTTTACCTTATTTAACCTTGGTGGGTCTCGTCATGTCCTAGTAAGTGGTCACCTTTGGGAATGGGTTTATACTGGGGGGTTCCTTGAAGAGTCATTGTACCATTGCAAATCATACTTATGAATATCCATACTTCTTCCATTTTTTCTCCTCATCTTTTGGGTTTTCGGGCTTACTGACCCAAGAAGGTCATGTACCTCATTTCATGGAAAGAAGGGGTCGTTAGGCTAAGAGGTTCCCTAGAAAAAATCACCATGCAATAAAATATCGCCCTGGTATCCGAAGAGCAATGAAACACCTCTCTAAAAATCGAGGTACCAATAAAATAAAACTAATTAATTAATGTTTCTTTTCAAGGTAGAGTGTTTCTGGGCTATGCATTTCCTTTTTATTGCCCCTTATTTTCTTCAACTTGGAAACACATGAAAAATAAATGGATAATAAAGGGATTGGAAAATATCTTTTAAAAAAAAGAGAGGAAAGGGATGTGGCTAGCACTCAACAAAGGCATCCATAAATGAGGCAATACGAGCCCTTGTATGTCATGAAACCCAATACCCAGAAGTCTTACCCCACTCTGCCTCATACTCACACATGACGTAGATATATTTCCCTTAGGAAAAACCTTTGATTTGGGGATTGCTTGACCTAGTAGGATTCCTTAATACCCCTACCACACCTAAATTTGACAAATTGTATAAGGTCTTTGAGTATTTGTTTAGTTTG
>CBVK0101623497.1:0-11934 GCA_900067695.1 Picea abies | reverse complement strand
GTAATTAGATTCCTTAGAGTAATTTTTCCTCGTCTTCACACAAGCTTAACCTGGTTTAGAATTCTAAAAATCGACTGTGAGCTCTTGAAGAACTTTCTCACTCCTTCGACTGCTCCAGGAATGAAAGACTTGTGTACAGAATGTTGCGTTCGAATTTGTCATACTTACCTTGTCATGTCAGTTCTTAAATTTAGGTCATAAATGCAGTATTCACAATCCATCACCAAGATATGAATCATGCTCGGGATTAAATACAATCATAGGCTTGTGGCATAGGAGTGGGGTACTACATAGCTCATCGGAAGTTTCAAACTCCTATTATTTAGTCGGCATGTGGGATAGTAACGTGTGTTGATCAAATCATTAATTGGCCTATTAAATAAAAAAATCTGATCTAATTTTTTGCCGAAGGTGTCCCATCATACCGTCAATGTCCTATTAGTCTGCCAGTTTAAACAAGTGGATCGACGTCGATGTTTTTTTTAGACAACGTTCATTAGTACATTTTTTAGAGAAATATTTGATGCTAACCTGGACTATCGTACAGTGTTGACGTGGAAATGTTGACCTAGAAGGGTGATCGTGACACATGGAGCTTCATATTGGCTCCTCCATTAAAAAGTTTCTTTGGAATCAAGGGTTTTCTTTAGACATGGCCCTAGAAACCTCAGCCTATCCTGCCAATGTCGATGACATGTTGAGGATAGGTGATCATCGAGTCTCTATGGTCATTGTTTCATGATTTCATCCCTCAGCGTTCGTTGATTCCAAAAACGTATTACTGATTGGTGATCGACGATCGACAGTGTGATAAAGTAAAAAAAAATATTTGCAGTTTAATATTTTCTTCAAGTATCACTGACCCAAAAGTATTGGTGATCAGAGGTTCGTTAGGTGTGTCAATGTTAGCATTTTCCTTTTCATACTTACACGATGTCAATGGTGTATCAAAGTAATTTTGAGAAATTATTCACAATACATAATCAGTGATCAATGCACCCACTCTTCCATTCTCTTGATGTCGATGATACATTGACTATCGATGATCAATGCTTCTCATTGTCATGTGTTTTATTTTACTACACAAATCACGCTGATGCTGATAATAGGTACATGGCTCAAAATTTTAATTGTGTATACTTAGTTAAAAATGATAAGTCTACCTTACAAGAGAAGTTAATATATTCAACAAATTGAAGCCAATCCAAATGTGATCAATGATAAAACATAGGAACAAAACAATTAATGATCCCTACACAACTGACTTAATTCATAAAGAGAGAAAAAAAAAAGGTGGTACCCAAAAGAGAAACTTTTCACAAAACTTTTAGGGTGTATTGAGCGCTCAAGAAATGGCGATTCTCTAGGTGAAAACATAATATATTCTCCTTCCTTTGGGCTTAGCTTGTGCATAATCTAGCTGAGAAACTATCTATCTTTGAATTCAACATAGTATTTCCTATCAATGTGTACACAACTTCCCAGTTTCGTGAATATGGATCCTCCTATGGAGTTCAAACCATTCTCCACCTTCGTTTCTCTTGACCATGACCCACGCCCTTCTTTGACAAGATTCTGGTAAGGAATCCATTGGCTTGAGGCCATTGTTAGTTATTATTATTCCCTCACTATGGTGTTTCTACACTTCCATTGAGCATCCATAGCCCTGACAGAGTCACCTCGACATCACAAACCTTGCTCTATTTCTAGTGAGCATCCATAGCCCCAACAGAGTCACTATGACATCACAGACCATGTTCTGCTTCTAGCGAGCATCCATAGCCCCGGTGTATTTATCTTCATACGCTCTCTTACTTTTCACTCCTTTTAATATAGATCGCTTTCTTCTAACAAAACTTCCATGAGTGAGTTGGAGAGGAGGACGTTTGTTATTTGCAAGGAAAAAATGTTAATGTGAAGCCCTTCCTAGCTCTGTCTAGAGGTACATGTGATCCTTTCCAATTAGACATATTTACCTTTGGGCTTTACTAGACCACTAGATAAATATTTCATCACTTACCAAGGTAGTATGCTTGCATAGACAAGATATACATATCCTTTGAAAATATGTATTTTCCAGCGTCTCTTATGTTGCATGTAAGTGTAGGTTAGGAGTAGAGTTTGCTTGACCATATTTATTAAAATCAACCACTTCTTTATAGAACACAACTTAATTACAAGAATATAACAAGCAAAGGAAAAATAAAGAGGAGTTTGCAATCTACCTACCCTAAACCTACACACTTATCCTAATCGAAATATATGCTAAAAGAAACTTAAACAATTTTTATTTTTTTAAGAGAAATATTGTTTTAAGTCTTCGCCATTCACCGGGATGGTTTTGGGTTCCCCCCTCATATTTGGTAACCGGTATGTGTCTGCACCAATTTTCTTGTATACCTGGAAAGGTCCGAGTGAGAGATTTTGAAATTTTGAGTGTTTTCCTTTAGACTTGTTTGCTTTATCTCGTTTCAAAATTAGGTCCCCTTCTTCAAAAAAAAATTCTTTGGCCTTATTTTTGTCAAACCATCTTTTTTTTCCGTTGATGAGCGATGAACTTAGCTTTATCTTTTTCTCTTTCTTCGTCTAGCATGAGAAGGGTATCAATCCTTTGTTGTAGAGAGGATGACGGATGACCTCTTGGTTCCTGGGCAGGCTGTAAATATGGAAGATACAATCCGTTTGGAAGAATGGATTCTTTCCCATATACCAAAAGTATGGAGATTTTCCTATGGATTCTTTAGGTGTTACTCTATTGGCCCATAGGGAATTATGAAGTGAATTATGCCAATTCCTTTGATTTTCAACAATTGTCTTTTTTAAAATTCTTACTAGGTTTTTGTTAGTTGACTCTGCTACCCCATTCCCTTACAGATAATAGTTTGCATAGTATCTTATTATGATCCCCTAGTCAAGAGAGAATTTGGTCAAATGTATGGAATAAAATTAGGTAGCATTGTCAAAAACGAGGACAAAGGGTAGTCCAAACCTCGTTATCAACTAGTTTTCTAAACATTATATTAATACCTTTTGATTAATGTGCATGAGAGGGATATCCTTCGTCCATCTTGTAAAATAGTCTATAGCAGTCAAGATATATTTATGTTGTTTCAAATAATTAGGAGTAACTTATCCTCTTATGAATATTCCCCATTGCTTGAATGGTCTGGATATAGTCATCGAATAGAGTGGAATGGCTTCTCTTTTTTCCCTATTGGTTCTCACTTGACAATTTTTTCATTTCCTGGCATATACGTAAGAATCCTTGAACATAGTGGGCCAATAATAGCCATCCCTTAGTATTTTATGAGTTGTGGTTTCTCTTGAAAAATTCCCACCTGCTAGGGAATCATGGAGTTCTCTCAGCACCTTTTATGCATCGTCCTGTTCAAGACATATAAGAAATACTCCATCATAGTTTACGTAGAAAAGCACATAATTTATTAGATGATATTGAGCGGATTTTAACTTGAGGGCTCCTCTTTTTCTAGGGTTTAGATTTTCGGGACAAGTCTCGTGATGCAGAAGATAAAACATGTTTCCATGCCAGGATTTTCACCCACGAGGTACGTATAGGGATTCACTGCACCATAATGATAGCTCATTTTCCCAGCCAAGGTCTTCTGCGTTAATCACATCTTGGGCATCAATAGTTAATTTACACAATCCTTGTCCTTTGACTATTTTGGCAGGTTTTATGTCTAGATCAAATTCCTGAATGAATGCCATCCAATTTCCCCTCCTTTCTCCCATTTCCTATTGGGTGAAAAATGATATGACTCCGTGGTGAGGGACTATGACTTTCATGTGATTCTTCAGGATATAGGATCTGAAATGCTCGATTTCTTTATATACTACGTAAGCATGTTTGTCTATATAAGGGTAGTTTAGTTCATCTCCTTGAGGTTTGGTGCTCATAAAGGATACTAATTCCTCATTATTTTCATCATCATTTTGGGTAAGTATTGCAGCCAAGGATTGGTCAGAAGAAAAGGAATAAAGGAAAAAATCCTTGCTAAATTTAGGGCTTCACAACACTAGTGCTTGGGATATTGCAGTCTTGATGTTATTAAAATCTCCTCTCCTTTATTTGTCCCATTTAAAATATGCATCCTTGCGAATAATTTTTTGTAAAGGTTTAACACTCTCGGTGAAGTCGGGAGTAAAATTTCTCACAAATTTGATCTTCCTGAAAAAATATTGCATGGCCTTTTTAATGTGAGGCAAAGGGAGTTGAGCTATTGCTTTTATCTTCTCAGGGTTGATGCTAATTTCTCCTTGATATATTATGTAACCTAATAATTTTCCTTCCTCTACACCAAAGATGGTTTTCTTGGGGTTCAAAGATATTCCATATTTCCTACATCTTTCAAAAATATGAGTCGAATGTTGAATTTGGTCTTATTTATTTTCTGATTATATTGTTATGGTATCTAAATAGACTACAACACACTTGTTAATCAATCCCCCAAAGGCTATGTCCATGGCCCTCTGGAAGTTTTCTCCCACGTTAATCAACCTGAAGGGCATGCATTTATAAACAAAGGTCCCCCACTTGGTTCGGAAGGTAGTTTTTAATTGATCATCTTCTGAAACTAGGACCTGGTTATATCCCAAGAAACCGTCGAGAAGAGAAAAAATTTTAGAGTCGGATACTATCTATAGGATTTGTTCCATGGGTGGGACTAGATAGTTATCTTTTTCTAATGCTCTGTTAAGGTTTCTTAAATAAAACAGACAAGTGGATCTCCCCATATGTTTTCCTGACAGACATAAAGTTGGCTACCCAGGCATAGTGTCTAACCTAAAAGATAATCTTGGCATCTAACAATTTCTTCAGTTATTTATACATCAAAGGTTCCAAGGATGGGTGATACTTCCTAAGTTTTTGTTGGAAAGGTTTAACCCCATATTTTAACAGGATTATGTGCTGGATAATGTGAGTGTCATAAATTTCTAATTCTTGGTAAGAACACACAAAAACAAATGATATTCTTTAAAAAGTTTGAGATAATATTTCTTATGTTCTTTGGACATTATTTTACCTAGATTTACATTCTTGCGTTTTTTTTCCATGGGTTCCTAGGTTTATAGTCTCATATATAGGACTTGATCTCCCTGTTTTTTCATTATTTTACCCTCTAAATAGTTCCCTCGGTTCGAAAAGGTTCTCCAAATTGGACACCCCTTTCTATATCATGTGAAACTTGGGTTTATTATCAGAGTGATTTGTTCCCTTATTTTTTTCGTGGAGATTTGATTCTATGAGTAATTATTGGAATATTTCTTCATCAATGGTCAAATCCTTAGAATTCTCCTGGTTAGCCAGGAAATCTACAATCTGTTCATCCCCTTCAAAGAATTTCCAGTTAGAAATGTTGTTAGGCATCGACGACTTGTAGAGCAGTTCCACTGTGAACCTAGAGGCTTCGTAATATTTTAAAGGAGATAATATCGAGGCTACGGTGGCTAAGGAATCAACAATAGTATTCTTTGTCTTGGGAACAACAGTAATGTTGAAGGCCTCAAAATTTTCTATTATCATGTGTACCTCTTGTTGGTAGTTTCTCAAGTGATTTGAATTGTAATGGATAATATTCTTCACTTTCCTAACAATAATTTCAAAGTCTCCAAAAACTTTCAACTCCTTAATGTTTAAGTCTATGGATTTCTTCAATCCCTGAACTAGAGCTTGATATTTAGCAGTGTTATTGGTGCATTCAAATTTTAGTATGTAGGATAAGAAGTTATGCTTCCCCTTTGGGTCAATGAGAATACATTGTGCTCCAGACCCTTCTTGCAAATTACACCCATCAAAGTACAATGTCCAAACTTGTGAGGAAAAATTAGTAACTTATTCATGCCTAGTTCTTTTCTCACCGTCATCTTACTTGTTTGTTGCTCCTGGAAGAGGATCCTGATAGAAGATGATTTCTTCTATGGATGCCAGTAGATTTACTTGAAAGGTTGTTTTTGAGTTTTGAGTGAGAGGTACATCAAAGGAGAGAGGGGGAAATTTTTTGAAATCAGAATCACATGAGTAGTTTCCTAACACATGGAAATCGGCCGACGAGGGTTTGTTGAGAGCTTCCAAACCGGTAACAGTGTGTTTGAGATATCTTTCCCTATCAATCCTAATCTTGTTTGTATGTCCCTTTAATGGAAACCATAGGTGAGCCTAGTTTGTAATAAAGTATCCATTTAATTTATCAGACCAATCTTGACTAAGTAATAGTCCATAGGACTCTTGGATGTCTACTACAATTAAGTCAATTACTTGAAATATTTTTGGGTGTGTAGCCATTCTGATCATGACATATTTAAGTTCCCAAATAATTTTCACCTGAGTCTTATCTAGTTGTATAACGTTTTTGATCACTTTTGAGAGGGGTTGCGTTCAATTTCTTGCATATTGACAATGGCATGACGTTGGAGGATTCCCCTGAATTGACTAGACAATTATGTAGGTTTATGTTAAATAATTCAAACATTAAAAGGAAAGGAGGAACAAAAGTCTTTCCTCTTTTGTCTAAAGAGAAAGAATTCACACTCAATTTATTTTTTAAATGTGTGGGGGATGGGACCTCACCTAGGTCAGTGCTTTTCATAGGGGCTTCTATTGATTTTAAGGCCTATAACAAAAAATCCTTTTGTTGGGGAATCCTACACATGTCCATCAAAGAAAAATTAGCCTTCATCTTCTTCAATTCCTCCACTACATTATAGTCTATATTAGGAGCTTCATGTGTGTGTATTTTGGTGGGATTTTGTTGAGAATAAAATAGGGGTTTTTGTTGATTAGTCACTTGATTCTCTCTATATAACTAAGAAGTGGTGGGATTAGTTTGGGTCGATTGACTTCTACCTCATGTTTGGACAACTAGGACTTTAGCAGGAGGTTCTTGTAATTCAAAGATGTCATTGAAAGACATTAGGTGGTTGGAATCCCATAACAACATGGTTGTTTATTCCAGTGGCTCATGACTTTCCTAATCAATGGAATTTATTACCGAGCCATTGGGTTGTTTGGTTAGGGATCATTCATCTAGGAATCGGTTATCCATTAAATTAATAGCATGAACCCATGGGGGTCGGTCCCTTTCTGAATGATTATCTTGGTGGTACGTGCAGAAAGAGTCAGATGCGACAGTTTATAAGTCAATGAAACAGATAATGGCAATAGATGGAAGTACGCATAGTAGATTACACTACCAATATAATATGAATAATAAGAAGAGATCCATAGCGTATAGAGAGGGATTGGCAAGTGATGAGGAAGAGGTAGAGGATCTTTGGGATGTGGAGTAGATTGAGGAAATCCTATGCGCAACATATAAAATCAAGACATGCAGTCCAAGGGAAAGAAAAGAAGGCAGAACTCCCATCCATGTCAGTGTCAGTGTAGAACCCATAACCCCATGTGCGAGTAATACACCAGAATGAACACCACCATTTAGACAACTGAATTTCATTGGAAGAAAGACAACAAGAAACACATCCAAATAAGGAGAAACAACTAGAGGAGCCAGTTCATGAAGTAGCATTCAAATATCTACACCGCGTGAAGGTAGTATTTCAACATAGTTCAAGATGGTAGGACATGACCCCACCATCAGGTTACCATAATTGTAGGAAGAGACATTTGAGGACCCTGAAAATCATTTATTCATCTGAGAGAAGATATGGGAAGAAAAACAAATCACAGATGAGGATACAAAAAATTCTCAATTGTCTATCATTCTAAGATACCAAGCACTGGATTGACACATGAGCCTAGTTGTAAAAAATCCACCAGGAGTAGCAATGACTATTGTATATGTGAAGAAGCTATTGATCAATGAATTCCATAATCCTAACTCAGAATATCAATACATGAATGAGATGAAGTAAATCAGTTAGAAACCATGCGAGTATGTTTGGGAGATTGATCAGAGGTTTAAGAGTCTCAAAGGTAAGTTGAAGTATGTCATGACTAACATGCAGCATAGACATCTCTTTATGAACTCATTGTTACCACGTTTGAAATACCCCTTGATACAACAAAAGTTCCAAATTCAGGTAGAGGCTCTATAGGGAGCCTTACAACTAGAAGAGAACTAGTATCAGAAAAAAGACCCAACAATATATGAGTTGAAGGAGGACCTGAATAATCTAACATTTAAGGTTAACCAGAATAAGGGAAAAGAGAAAAGATAATTTTTTTGGTGTACCACATGCAGGACAGAAGGTCACCATAAGAATGAATGTCCAACTTTCACGAAGTACATGGAAATAGGAGTACCAAACACTTTTCCAATAGGATGGCCATGGTGTGCTATATGTAAGACAAATGGACATGATCCATTTCATTTTCCAATGATGCAGAAGTACCATACAATACCTAGGAACTCATACTGCAATTTTTGCAAGTCAGTGGGCCATGATGATAAAGATTGTAGGACAATGGAGTTGATGAGGGAAATAACTTCAGATACATATAGGCTGTAGGAATAAATGATGGCGTGGAAAGTTGCACCTCAGTTTAACCATGTACCACCTCCATACAACACTGCGCAACAACAGTATAAAACTATGCATCCAAAATATAACAACACACAACCATAGTATAACCTCATGCAGTATAATCAGGTATGTCAGTACAACGCACTATGAGGAGATCGAGTTGGATATAGAGGTGGAGGAAGAGGTAGAGGAGGATTTGGAAGAGGTAGAGGTCCAATAGTGTACCATACATCCCAACAACCAAGACATTATGGAAGGGAATTCACACTGTATGGACTGTCGCATAGCAGACTATGCCACATAATATTGTCCAACATTATTTGGAAATATCCAATATAAGAGAAGTCAGAACAATCATAATGTTTAGTGTATCTTTGTAGAAGCCAGGGATGGTGGATGAAATGTCAACATAGTCATGTGAGGAGGTGCTAAGACAGGACCTGACGAAGTGAGACATGATCCAGAACAACACCAATGGGTGAAGAAAAACATTGAACCACATAAGAAGTTTGATGCATGAAAAGAAAAGGAAACATTCAAGGAGGTCGGATAGGAGTTCCTCAAACAATATTTTGCATAAACATTAGTTGTGCAACATACTTAGAACGTGCCAATGTATGAGTTGCCTTCATTAATGGACCACACCAATGAAGCACAACCATTAGGGAAAGTAAGTACCATAAATAATATTCTACAATCCTATGTTAAGCTACTGAATGATCCATCATATGTTAAAGTTTTGAAAAATATGTTAGAAATATGTAACACAGAGGTAGAGGGGAAGTTAGAGAAGAAAACAGTCAATAAACTCCATATAAGGAGGAAAATCAAAGAATTTAGACTGAATGCCAACATTGGATATTTCAATATGGGGGACATTATACTTTACTTAGGATTTGAAGTAAATGTTTTACCTAAGAGGACATGGAAGTGTATGAGAGAGCCCACACTAGGCTATTCACCTGTCCAGTTGAAATTATAAAATCAACACAAAGTTCTACCAATTGAAAGTCTTAAAGGTGTGATAGTAGATTTGGAAGGAGTGTGCACTAAGGTAGATGTTGGGCCTTTCATTTTGTTGATTAGAGGTTGCGCACAACAGATTGAATCTTCATTTTGGAGAATGGAAGTTGCACAAGTTGTTTAGAAGCTAGACAGTGCAAGAAAGGAAGAAACAAAAAATAGTTAAAGGGACAATGCAACATCAACAACAAGATCAAGAAAAGAAATAAATCTCAAGTTCTTAACCAACAAGATTGGATTATATATAGGAGGCCGATTCAATTGTAATAGGCTAATGCTAGTAATGATAATGATCATAGTGAATGAATGATAGGCTACTAGTGAAAAGTTAATGAAAGCGTTGTAATGTCATTATTTCCTAGCATGTTAGTTATGATCTATTACTATTCATGTTGTAAATATTGATAGTGTGATGAGATTCACTGATGTAATTGGCCAATACTATAGCATAGTCGAATATGGATATCTGGGTGAAAACCAGACATACAATGTATCATATTATGGGATTATCAATATAAAAAAAGGCCTAAATTTTGAATTTACATCTTGTGTATTCAATCCTAATGCATGAATGAGTTGTTGTTATTTATTATATTTATTTCTTATGTACCTAAAGGTGTATTTATGAATGGAAACACAACTCTATTTCTTCATTTCTCTATTAGGAATTCCTCAAGATTCTTACAGGTTTAGTCTATTATGTGAAAGATTATAGTGATCTTTGATACCTTAGAGATCTATCTAAGTATTATCCCTACCCTTCCCTCTCTTTCATGTCTTAGTTTTTCTTTGGGTCTTCCCTCCCATGAAGATGAAAACTCCAGCACTGTAGACTACTTCGGTACCTTTTGTTGGTAACCTAAGAAGGACCATGGTCTGAACACCTTTACGCCAACAAAATGGTTCTGTTGCTGGGACCTATGCTTTAAAAGGGAACCTATGAGGATAATTATTCCATGGATCTATAGATCTAAGATTCGAAAATGGTGGGAAATGAATTGTGATGCCTTTATATGGAAGGAAGTGTATATGAAAGGAAAAATCAAGAGGAATACAAGATATTTTGTCTTTTACTCAGAAACATCGAGTGATAAGTATGAGATATTCTAGGTTAAATTTTTGGAAGAAATGTTCCATTGGATAGATATGCTCCAAGAAGCTACATAATTCCAAGAGTGCTTCAATAAGAAATGTAATTGGGATACATAGAAGATCACAACACTTCATCAGCTGGATCATCATATCATGTGAGCAATCGATTTCTTGGTTCGCATGACTATGGAGGGATACATCGTCGAATTTGCAACCAAGAATCACAAATATTTTTCGCCCGTGAAAGAAATTTTCAAGAAAGGTGTGCACGACATATTGTTAAGGGAAATTCCACTTTGGATCAAAGTATTCTTGATGGGGGAGGGGATGATAACTATTCCATCAACTGAGATGACAGACTAAACACCTACACTTGAGGTTGGGTGATTTTGGGGTAGGATCATGACCTAAGAAGGGGGAAGGGTTCTTTGATAGATGGGGGAAGATGGATCATGACCTAAGAAGGGGGAAGGGTTCTTTGATAGATGGGGGAAGATAAAGAAACGAACACAACAAATGAGAGAGCCTTAAGGAGAGCCTCCATTGTTGAGAAGTGGTGGCACAGAAAAGTAAATAAAGAAGTGAAGCAGTTCGAGGTGTTGTTGAAAGAACTCAAAATAAGAGGAATTGATGAAGGAAGGAAGGAAGAGTTGAGGAAGGTGAGAAGAAAATAATAAATGGATACGCTAATATTTTAGTAGAGAGAATCGCAGAGAGAAAGGAGTCCCCAGATGGGTGGATGATATGAAGAATGTGGATAATAAATGGAGGACGAAGAAGTTATAAACCTTGCAGGAGATCAAGAATATTTATTCCCAATAGCAGGAAACATCGGGAACCACGAAGAGAAGGTTTCTCCAGAGGAAGAGAATGAGACCACCTAGATCAAAGAAACCCACCTAGAAGTCAATGGAACCAACCCTGAATCACCCGTCCCCCAGGTGTCCTCTATACTTGTGGTAAATTCTACACTACCTACTTATGTTATTTCTATTCCTTCACAACCAATTAGTCAGAATGAGTTTGTAAATGTAAATGCTAGGAGGATATTGGGATCCCCAAGAGTATCGCAACTAGGACCATTAGGTTTTGTTCTAATAGGAATAGTGAGACCCACAATGACTGGACATATGGGAGGATCGATCGCCTGATACCCATAACTCTTAGCTAAATGGGACAAAGATGTATAGAAACATTGATGCTTTTGTGAAGCCATATGGAGATCTAGAGGGACTCTCAATGGAAAACAAGTTAGTGGAGTATTGAGACTATGTTGAGGGGTCATGGTATCAAATTGTATATGAAGTCTATTGAACG
>CBVK0101623494.1:0-11838 GCA_900067695.1 Picea abies | reverse complement strand
CTTCATATAATATATTTCTCCTCCACATTGATTAGGGATTGTGAAAAATGTTCTTTCATGGTGTCAAGGTGTATGTAACATTTAGCAAGGTGAATATGAAAATTTTACGATACTTGCGACACTAACGCAAGATTTCCATGCTCCTTGTACATTGTGCACATACTGTAGACAGTTGGATCATGCGATGAAACATTGTCTGCATCTAATTGAGAAATGGTAGGATAAGAGGAACTAGAATGTTCATATGATATAAATATAAGAGCACAACGATCGATCAAGTATAGCCACATTTACATGTGGAGGAGCAAGAACATGAGCTGATTCAATGGAACACGAAATTAGGACTGACCAGTGGGTCAGGAAAGAAGCATAACCTAATTTGGCATTTGACCCTCAGAAAGAGACAAACACTTATAAGAAAGGAAGGAAGGAACTGTTAGAAACATAATGGGTAACATCGAACTCAAAACATGTGTATGAAAGGCCACTTGTGTATGACATGCCTTCAGTCTATGACCACTCAATGATAGAAATGACAGTTAAGAAGGTACGTACTATGTAAAGTTTCTTAAATATTTTTTTATAACTAAAGAGGGATGGAATTGCATTGAACGCACTATGCGGGATGATTGACTAGTGCACACAAGATAAAGAAGCATCTAGTGCACAATGAGAAGTTAACCAGGTATAACATAAGAAAAGGACGAATAGGGAATTTTGGCTTAATGCACAGGTAGGAGATTATGTTATGGAAAATATAATCTTGGATCTGGGATCTGATGTGAAAATCATTTCGAAGAAGACATGGGAAATGATGGGTAAACCAAATTTGATCTGGTTACCAATTCAGTTGAGGCCAGCAAATCAACACAAGATTGTCTCAATTGGAAGACTAACATGGGTGAATGTTAACATCGATGAAGTGCACAACACAACATATTTTGAAGTAATCGAGATAGTAGATGGTTGTAAACCTTATCCATATTTTCTTGGACTTGATTTGGATTTTGATAAACAAACTATTATTGATATGAAAAAGAGACAAATGATCTTTGAAGTAGCATACTTTAGAGTTATTGTGCTATTGGATCCCACAAAAGGAAGACAATATGTGGAACCAGTAAGGGAAAAATAACTCAATAACCTTTACAATATGACCATGCAGATGGATGACTAAATTAATCCTATTGTTGAAGGTCTACTCAGTTAGTGAAGTATCATTTCTTGCGTGTCGAATTCAGAAGAAGCCCTCAAACATTTGAAACATAGATTACATGTGGTATCTACAAGGAGATGTGCTCATATTACCCTCACATTATGATGGATTGGAGTTGAGGTATGTGATCCCACGAAGTATGATGGAATAAAAAATGTATATCTTTTTGTAAAAGAATTTTATTACATATACCAGATCAACAAAGATTTCCAACTTTAGACATTGCATTGAAAGTGACTCCAACAAGATAGTGGGCTACACATAAGGATGGAATAGACAATTGGAAAAAATGTAGAATGTTGTTACAAGTAAGTTTTGGAATAGAAAATGCATATTCCGTGCATAAGTGTACTGGGTTGAGTTGTCCTATAGATCATCTTACACAGTGCACTACGACATGGAGCTCAGTACCAAAGAGAGAATGGACTCACTTGTTAGTACATACCTTGGATGTGATTCCAAATAATTGGTACTTATAACTAGAAGTAGGAAGAGGAAAAACAAACTGGGAAGACTTGACTCACAACTTTAAGGTAACTTTCAAGTTTAAATATGATACACCTTCAATAGGCACAACTCTGCAAATTATCAAGACCAAGATCTTTACACTAGAAGATTCAAAGATACCAGGAGCCTTATTTAGTATGCCCAAATATTCTATGAGTGTTCAATAGGTTTTGGAATGCTATAATGTTGTTGGACAATACCAGGAGGACGAAGACCCGAGGAATTTTCAAATACCAGAAACCGAAGGAGAGTGTGTAGTATAAGGTACTAAGCTTGATTCTTTCGAGTATGCAAATTCATTGAGAAGGCACAAAGTGAATATTGGTACAAAGGATAATCTCAAGTTCACAAACATTGGAGGTTACTAGAAGGAGGAAACTGTCAAGGAGATTGTTGTTTACTGCATGAATAATAGGACCTTTTTCTGACTACATTCTCATAGATGAAAGAGATTGTTGGGGAACTAGGGGAGATGGAGATTTGGTAACATCAACCGATCCTCTAATTCTCGTTAAGGCTGATGGGGTGTCAAAATTTATATTTTTTCAACTACTTTGTTTCTCCAATTAGACTTCATAGTTTGATTCTTCTCATCTAGAGATTTCCCACGACTGTAACCATGCTCAATTCTGAGCTCTAGATCAAACGTTACAACCCTCCAAATTTTCTGGTCCTTTTATCATCAATAACACCTTAGTTCCATGTGGCATCCATGTGGAACTCTATTACACGTGTCACTTGATGTGGCACTAACGTTGTGTGGACATGGCAGCTGCCACCCGTCTCCTCGATTATCGTATGCTTGGCATTTTGGATTAATGACTCTGATATATTCAGACTCCCTTTATACCGTTGAATTTTATCCCATCAGAGTATATTCACAAGGGGATCTCAACACACTCCAATGACCTAATTCTGATAGATCTAATGGTCCCAAAGGCTAGAAAATGGATGACCCAGGTCACATCGGAGTTCTAACTATAATGAGGGTTAACAATCTACCTTATATCTTTGAACACACCCTTGTTTGGTTCCACATTAATCAAAGGTTGACGCTCATCATTTCCACACTTCGATCAATGACCCTGTTCATCTCTCGGAGTCATACTTTGAACCCTTCAGAGTGGTACAATAAACTCTCCCAAGTCAACTCTGAAACAATGAACTCCCTTCCTAGCCTCACTTACATAGAGTTCTATGTGGAATCCAAATTGGCACTCAGGACATGTGGCCCTACCCAAATCCACCACTTAGATCGACACATAAGACTCAAGCCATGTCACATTTCACCCCAAAAGTTCCATAACACACTGCCACATGACACAATAGCCACCTAACACGTGGACTCTCCACGTGGAAATACATGGCATAAATGTCATTTCTCACCACTGGCACATCCTTCCTGGTGTTGACACATGTACTCTGTGTATTGGATAGATGACATCAACCCTGTCATTGTGATGTCACCTTTGTCTTGGCCTCGTCCAGGTGAGACTCTCCAAGATCTATGATCAAGATTATCTTTCAGCTGGGCTCTGATTGACAACCAAGATTACTCCTTTGAGTTCTTCCTTCAGAGTGTTTCTATGACCGCTCGAGAATTCCCTCCAAAATTCAACTATGAGCAAACTATTTGCAATGGGCTTTGCTCTGAAATATTGACAACTAGATCTAATGGACATGATTAATCCTCCTTATGATCTAACAATCATTAATAACAACACCTTTCCAATGGATTGAACTCGATAGGGACCCACTTCGACCAAATATAGGCTACCACATGTCTTCCTCGTACACATAGGCCCTTTTCATCAATGTAATGTCAGCATGATTTCATCCCTCCTCTCAATCACATATAAGGATTTTTCACGCTGATCAATGAATGAGATTAAATCTCATCTTTTCTCCGATCGATGGTTGGGATCATTTAGATCCATTCTTTGATGGATATAATGAATTTTACCAATCTAGACCCTTTGCAAGCTCTCATATGTGAGGGACCCTGACCAATGGCCAAGATTATTTTGTTGTTCTGAACTAACAACCGTGATTCTTTCGGGTAAAAAGACATAGGATTTCAGAGTTTTATGACAATCCACTTTAGGACTTGGCCAAATTAGGGTCTTCCTTAGGTAATTTTAATCCTTCTTTCATGGATAAGGATTTTCCCATCACCATGTAAATAGAGAATTGATCCCCGTGCATTGTCCATACCTAGACGAGGGAATTTACATCCTGTGTTGGCTAATAAACACCAGGTTCAACTAATAATATGATCAAAATTATATAAATAACACCCGCAACATATACTCAAACATAGTTCCCCCTTGTTATCAATTAACTCCTTTATTTGCACTACCCATGTACATGAATTATGCAATATAACTACAAGATACACATGCATCACATTTAGGAAAACCACAATAGAGACACATAATTCCATCGACACTTACCATGATTGAGAATATATAATTACAGTTCCTGGAATCAAGTATTCAAGGAATATTAACGATAATGAAATTCATAGCAACAGTCACATATTAAAATATCTATACAAATTAAAGTGTAATTTCAACAGCAATAACCATGGCAAAGATTGCAACAATTACGACTTTTGTACCATATTTATAGTAGTATGTCAAATTGTAAATAAAACAACAAATACCCAAAACAGGAGTACTTGAACATTCTGAGTATAATTAACACAACAAATACCCATAATAGAAGCACATGAACAACTACACAGTAAATATCCAACACATGATTACATATTCATTCAAATAGTAAATTAAAAAAACACATGGTAGAAGCTTATATGATATAAGTAATCCATCAACAACATGCAAACCTCCAACTTTCCTCCCAACCTTATACTATGTTTCTTATAACTCAGTAGTAGACCACCCTCGAGTTGGGCCTTAAACTCCACTTGGGCAAGGAAATCCTATCCAAGTAAGGTCTCTCATCAACAACGATATTTCCAATTCATGTGACAAGTTTAATAGCCAACCTATAATATCTCATTCCCCACATTCCTTTCGCACCCTAAGAAGTATGCCCCTTATTTTATCAAAATTACTTCGACTACCCCACTTCCCTTCTAGGGCTTCAACAATAGGTTGGACAGGAAGTCTCAGAACCCTGTAGCTACAGCTTGGCACCTTCGGAATCAAATTCTTGACAATTCTCTCACCTGGAGAAAATGCCATAGGCCTGGAAACCTGCTTATTTGACAACACTTCTCTCACCTAGAGAGAATGTACACAAGCCTAAAAACCTACCTCTTCAGCTTAATTTCCAAAAAATCCACCTTCAAGCATCCACCAACAAAATGGAAATGACAACATGTGTGTACAACAACAACAGTGGAGGGTACAAGATGATGGAGAGAAGAACCCCCCGATGGAATGAATTCCTCCCTCAAAAAAATTCATCAAGGATTACTATTTTGTGTGAATTCTCTTAAAGTGCCACTTTTCACTTCTATAACTTCCCTTTTGAACCACTTGGTGATTCGTTCCCCTATTCCAAAGACTTAGGAGAAAAATCACATCCTTTCCTTTTTGCCTTAGAAATATTTTATTAATATTTCCTTGGTTTCAGTCTCATGGATTAGCAATATTTCTATACCTTTACCCCGCTTTCCCATATAGTGAATTTTATCCCTTAAAACTCTTTCTTGTCTAGATGGTCTATAACAATGATGATTTTTCATTAATTTAGAGTGAAAATACATAATACAAAAATAGGTGCATTGTGTCAAAATTTCCCTGCTTACCAACATAAGTAAAAAATTGTAATTACATTTCAATTGGGGTTCAAACTAGGGGTATTACAAATTCCTTTGAAGCCGTATGAAAATCTAGTGAATCAGAGACCATATAGATTGAACCCAGTATATAAGCAAAAAGTAAAAGAAAAAATATATAGAATGCTAGAAGTTGGGATTATTGAACCTGTTGCAGAGTCAAAATGGACTAGTCTGATGGTAATTCAGGACAAGAAAATAAGTGGAATCAAAATTTGTGTGGATATTAAAAAATTGAATGATGCTTTCTTACATGAACCATTTCCTACTCCGTTTATAGATGAAGTTTTGGAGAATGTAGGAGGACATGAAGCTTACTAGTTTACTGATGGATTCTCTAGGTATCACAAGATTAAGATTCCGCAGGAAGATTGACATAAGAAAAAATTCATGATAGAATGGGGATGCAGTATAAAATCATGCCTTTTGGGTTGAAAAATGCACCAACAACATTTTCTGAAGTTGTCGTCACATCTTTTAAAGAATTTATTCATAAGTTCCTAGAAGTTTTTGGATGATTAGACAATGTTTAGTTTGTTGAAAGACCAGGTTGAAACTCCATGATTTATGTTGGATAGATGTAGATAGTTACATATTTCTTTGAACATGAAGAAGTGCATTTTCTATGCACCATTTGGTATCTTGTTGGGTCATGTAGTATGTAAAAAAGGAATTGTGGTTGGTCCTATGAAGATTACTGTTATTGTTGATTTTCCACCACCTACGTTAGTGTGACAACTGCAGGAAGCATTGTGGTCATATGGGGTACTACAGGAAGTTTATTAGGGGATACACATAGATCACAACCCTGTTAGAAAAATTGCTGAAGAAGGAGGTCAAATTTCAATGGAACAAGGAATGTCAACAAAGTTTGGATACCTTGAAGAAGAAAATAGTTACCACATCGATTTTAGCATTTCTATATTGGAAGAAGGACTTCCATGTCCACGTAGATGCATCATTTGTAGTTTTAGGAGCAGTTATATCTCATTTAGGGGAAGAAGGTTTGGACCATCCCATTTCATTTGCCAACAAAAAGTTGTCAACTAGTGAACACAATTACACTACTACGGAGTGTGAAGGACTAGCAATGGTGTATGCACTACAGAAGTTTAGGCATTATCTGCTAGGATCACATTTTAATATGTACACAGATCATTATATGTTGAGATACTTAGTCAATAAGCCATTGTTTTGGGGGAAGATATGCATATGGCTATTACTATTTTAGGAGTATGACCTTGAAGTGATTGTAAAATCAGGGAAATTGAACTCAGGACCTAATCATTTGTTGTTCATACTAAAAGGGGAGGATGCAATAAATTTGGATGATAGTCTACCAGATGCGCACTTATTTGTAGTAAAAATGGTTGATGATTACTTCACATATATTTTCTAGTTCATGAGCACATGAGTAGCCTCACCTGAATTTACAATTGAACACAAGAAACAGTTACTAGTAAAGGAATAATATTATCAGCTTATAGCTGGGAATTTGTATAAGTTAGGCATAGATGGTATTCTTTGATGATGTGTCTTAGAGCATGAAAGGCCTATGATATTATGATAGGCACATGAAGGAGTTGTGGGATGCCATTATGCAGGGAAGGCGATGGCTTAGAAGATTTTGCATGCAAGACTTTGGTGGCCTACCCTTCATAAGGATGATAAGGAGTTTTGTTAGACTTGTGATGTCTGCTAGAGAGTTGGAAATCCATTAAGAGGATATGAGATGAATTTAGTACCACAATTTATGTTGCAATATTTTTATAAATGGGTAGTTGATTTCATTGGACCAATCAAACCACCAAGAAAAAGGTCAAGAGAAAGATATATAATCACCACGATAGATTATTTGACCTGATGGGATGAAGCAAAACCTATCCGAGATTGAAACATGGATATTGTTGCGTGGTTTCTCTTTGAGAATGTTGTTACAATGTTTGGATGTCTGAGAATCCCTATGAGTTATCAGGGAACATATTTCTTGAACAAAACAATTTTTGTTTTGACAAAATAATTTCATATTCACCACTAGAAGAGAGAACCTTATCATCCTCAAGAAAATGAAATAGTGGAAGAATTTAATAATATCTTGGAGCATGCGCCGACAAAGACATGTAATGTAAATCAAGATGACTAGGATTTTAGGATTCCTATAGTACTATGGGCATATCAAAATACATGTAAGAATCTGGTAGGACATACACCATTCTGATTAGTATATGGCCAGGAAGGATTTATGTCCATGAAATTCATTGTGCCAAGTCTACGCATTGTCGCATTGACAAAGATTACTGATTCTGGCGCAATAGAGAAAAGACTGTTAGATTTAGTGGAACTAGAGGAAGACCACTTCATCACATGTTTTCACTAGCAAGTTCAGAAATCACATGAGAAGGCATGGCATGACAAAAATAATAAACAGAAGAAGTTCCAGATGGGAGACTTAGTTTTACTCTATGACAACAAATTTTTGCAGCACCTTGGAAAGTTACAAATGCACTAGTTAGGACCATATCTGATAATATTTATGACAAAAGTAGGTGTTTTTTAGTTAGAGAAATTTAATGGGGAAAGCATGGAAGGTCTTGTAAATGGTAGTCGAACGAAACTATGTAGGGACATCCATGCTTCTATGCACTAGTCTAATCATGCAATATGTGTACCATAGTATTTGTATTATACTGTATTATAGAGAAAAAGAAAAAGAAAAGAAAAAGGAATAAAAGATCTTGAGGCAATTCACAATAAAAATTTGAAGAGATAAAGTTCTAAATTAGGCATTGTTCAAAGAGTCAAATATGAATAAGAAAATGTCACGGAAAGGAAGGAGAATGAAATTGCGCAAAGAAAGGGGGATTGAAGAACCAAGATAAAGAGCTATGCAAAGGATGGAAATGAATTAAAGAGACAACATCATGGCAAGACGACGATAACTCGTAGTCATAAATGAAAAGCGGTGATGAAGATATTTACATGATGGAAAATCTAGACCATGATCCGTTGAAATATACAAATTTAATGTAGAATATGGACGAAATTCAATGTAAATACAATCAGATGGGACTGAGAATTTGGGCACAAAGAGGTATGAAACAAATGGAAAAAATCTATAAAATCAGATGGAGGGTATTGAGAAAGGGTTTTTATTGCGTAAAGATTTACATAGAACATAGAACCAGAGAAGATTTAGAGATTATAAAGCACATAGGCAAGTGTGTTGTAGACAAAACCATAGTACACAAAGTCATGGTGCCACCAAAGGTAGGAGCATCAACATCAGGGATGAAGAAGCCACACAGTAAGAAGACATAAGAATCGATGCAGGAAGAAAATCCAAGAGCAGATACATCAGATTTGATAACATTTCCTAGAGCATATATACCACCTAGAAAGACTGCAAAAAAGAAAGTCAGACTGCCAAAAGAGGAAAATATGACTTGGTTACACTAGTGATTCCACCCGGGGTCATTTTCGAAGGAGATATGATGGGCGTCGTAGGGAATCTAAGATTTTTATACCACAACCCAAAAGATCTAAAGAATTTTCCAGAGTTATCACCAGATAATTACCTACGCACATCACTCAAACTGGATTCACTTATAATCACAGTTGATCCACAAGAATGGGCTACAAGACTATAAAGAACAAGAATATTGAGCCTATTGGAAATCCCGCATTTTGGCAGAATAAAATAGATCAACATATACGTCAAGTTATTGTTAAGTTGTGTCCACAAAGGATTTCTATGGTTGGATGGGGAACTGTCGATCGACACACAATTGATTGTGCGGATTACAGGATTTCCATCAGCAATAGAAGACCCTCTACCATTGTTTACAGAGAAGATGTAAGAAAAATACTTAGCATAAAGAATGAAGGAAAAATATGTCACATTCAAAGGAGCGCACAGACTAGACATTGCAAGCATCAATGATGATACTGTAAGATTTGCAACACAGGTTTTGGCCTCTAAGTTACTTAGGAAATGGCACAAATATCAAGTTCTAGTAGGAGTTATAGCAATAGTGGAGAAGTGAACAACATGAGTGATGATGAACTAGGAATAATTTCTCATGAATCAATTTCTAACCAACTACAAGGAGACACAAGAGAAACGAGCGAAGTTCCATTATGCATGGTTATTAATTTTTTTAGCATTGGTTGAATGGAGGGAACCATAATTGATGCACTTTCTAGAGTGTAAGCAGAAACCATACTTGGCAGCAAGGTATGTTTCATTGCGGCATATCACGCACAAGAACAAACATATGGACAACAACATCACCTTCTATGTATATAAGAAGACAATTCAACAATTCATTGAGGATACATCTCACATTCAATCTCATATAGTGGAAGCATATAAAGATATAGTGCGATTCAAAGTAGGACCGCACCATATGAATGTTGAAGAAAAGAGGTGTTGGGCTTGAGATATGATCAATTTTATGACAGTTATTAGACACTTTTGTCGAATGTGCATATTTGTTTTTCATGTTTTGGAAGAGTTTTTTGAAGAATTTTATGCCAAAACGGTATAATCCACACCAGGTATGTATAATTCGTATTTTATATTGATCATGAGTATAATTTGTCACATTTTTATGCTTCCAAGGATCTAATCCACGTTTTTCGGTGTTACAGGGCAAAAACGCACCACCATTCTGCTTCCATCACTCAGTCTGACACTCCTTCCAGTACCCGGTCCAGCGCCACGTCCTCCACAAAAACGAAAGGCAATTTGATGGTTATGGTATTGGTGACCAGTGGTGGAAAAATCGAGAACGTGGGTTTTGTTAGTGCTTATCCCATCTAGCTACTGAACTTTTGACAAATCATTTTAGGTTGTTGAGGGCGATTATTAGCTCACTCTATTTCGATAGTTAGGGCACCATTAATGTAATTCTCCATTTTTAGAAGTGATTCAACCCTCCTGTGGTCAACCACTTGGTCTGTAAATCTTATAAATACCACCGTGGTGTTCATACAATAGCTAAGGAGCAGTAGACAAAGTATAGGATAGATATAAAAACGTTTTCCTCTGTTTTTGCATTTTTCAATTGCCAGAATTGTATAAAACTGTGTTTCTGCATTTTAATGGTGAATTCCTTTTGCTGAGCTCATGGTGTGATTTTAGGGAGTGACCATGACTTGCTGGGGGGGCCACCAGCAGTCTGGTAACTATCCCATATGTTGTTTCTACATTTCATAGCTTAGACATCTCTCTTTTTCATTTCCTGTACATGTATTGCTACCTTTCTTTTGCTATATAATTTGTTGTTGTAGCTTAATGGTTTAGTTATTTTGCAGGTTAGTATAAAGGCATGTGTTAATTTTGATAGATAGAGATGAATTTGCAAATTCATCTACTAACCCCGTGTGCCATTAGATGTTAGATTGTATTTCATTTATGCTTTTGAAATTTGATTTAAAATGAGAATTAAAACAAAGTTGTATTTTATGCTTCCTTTAAACAAGGTTTCTGTGGATGGATAGGGTTAATTTCAATCTTTTTAATTGTAAAATTTTATTAACCAGTTGTTAGTCAATACATGCATTAGTTTACTTTTTATATGTCATGTTTTAATTATGTTTTCGAGCATTTTCCTTATCGTATTTTGAATTGTTAAGATAAATGTAGTATAGTTTCACTTTATGTATTTTCTTTCCTAGAATTAAATTGCAATTACAATTCTTAGTTAATGCTTGAGTTTAAGTATGAATTGTTCTTACATAGTGTAGAAGTACAATTATGATCTCGTTATATTGTTGGTTAATAAATGAATATGCAGGGTAATTGATGATTGTTTTTGTCATGGCTAAATTATCGTTGGATTGTTTGATCCATACCTTTCACTTTGTTATTTAGATCAGTGTTGAACTTATACCACTTGAATTATACTTTGTTGTCAAGTGCCATCGAGATATCATACGACACCGGAAACATTCACACAACATATTTGAGTTTTCATAGGTTAAAAGATAGTTTTCCTATTTTCATAAGGATAGTTTTGTTGCTTTCATAGGTTAAAAGATCTAGTTTTCTGCTTTCATAGATCAAAAGATATAGTTTCTTGCTTTCATAGCTTAGAAGATGGTTTTATTGTTGATGTATGGTATATAGTCTTTTGCTTTGATAGGTTAGATAATAGTTTAGATTAAAGATTAGTTGTTATTTCTTCTTTCTTTCAATTTAAAGATTAGTTGTTAGTTCTTCTTGCTTTCAATTAAATATATTTCCTTTCATGAAATAGAAATAGTTTTGAATTAAGAATATAGTCCACTTGCCTCTTAGGCTAGA
>CBVK0101623485.1:0-10735 GCA_900067695.1 Picea abies | reverse complement strand
ATATTAATCACAAAATTACAAAAGGGTGATGACAACAGTTAGCCTATTGTAAAAAGGGTCGTTGAAGAACAGGCCTATCATCTCTTGTACTCTTTAACTCCACGGCCGGCTGTTCAAAATTTGTCGAGACATGTTATCTTAGTTGAAGACTTACTTCAGCTTAGCAATCTTCGCCTTTAAAGAGGAGTCTAACCAGATCGGTTGATTTTCTCCAACACTTTCGGCCGATTTAATCGTAGATTCCTCCTTCTTATGCCGCTTACTCCTTTTCTTCTTAGCAGCTGGCCTGTTGATGACTAAATCCTTTATAGTGGGATTTAACCTAACTTCCAATCGCGATTCTATAACCGGCTCTGTGTGGAACTTAGTTTCTAGAAGGTGCGCAAGAACCCTTTCCTCCTTATTCATAGGAAATCCTAGCATGTTGCTCGAATAACCAGTCTCACTCGACTTAGCTTTGTCCATGTATCTCAGATTGGGGATACCGAAATGCATCTTTGTAGAGAGAAGGAAATCGAGCAGCTTGAATATTACTACGGTTATGGATACGCATATATATTCATACTTGGGGAGTGGTAATTATAGAACTCCATTTATGAAGCGCAGACAAATTACGTACAAGAGTGTTGGGTTGCCATGCTCAGCCAATCCATTTCAAATGATTATCTTTTGAGTTCATTACATGGTGGCATTCCGCTGACATCACATGGCTGCAAAGTACCGAACGAATGGAGCAGGGTGATCAGACTAGTCGTTGCCTGCTCCATGAGTGGTGGATTTGACATGTTGAGACATGTGATACCGCGTCTTGACGAAAGTGGTTTCGACAATACCACCTTCTTGCACAAGTGTATCTCGGAAGACACTATGCGTCAGTGCTCTCGAGACTTGGGTCTTATCTAGAATTGTTGTGGTGGTAACACCAGGAAACCGGGAGTGATAATGTTGATGTGTATGTTGAATTGAAATGGTGCATATTCTCATGAACGGTTAATTGGTTAGTATGATTAGTTTCGATGGCTGCACGTTTTGCAGAATTAACAACAACTCAGTCAGGACAGACCAATGTAGAGTCCATAGGAATGGAAGAGGCATAGGAGAATTACAGTCATCTAGAGAAGAGCAGAGGGATGGATGTCCATTTGGGCATGGAACAAACGAACTCCAACGGACATGGAGAAGAAAGGAATGAAGATATGAATATGGCTGAGACCATTAAGAATTTTCAGAAGGATGTCCAAATCCATAAAGTTTATAATGAAAGTCTTATGAAAGACAAAGAGCAGCAGGATGACTTTAACATGAAGCTATTGGAAGGTTTGAATAGAATAGAGAAGAAATTGGTTAAGGAGAGTAACTCAAGTAGATGTGAGAGTCACAAATCTTCAGAGCAGAAGGGAGAAGTAAAAAATGCTAGTAGACATCACCATAATCCCCATAGACATTCCCATAAGAGAGTAGGCAAAAACTCAATTCTATCCCTTGTAAGAAGGTATAAGAGATCTGGGATGGATGGGCTACGAGGAGAAATGAACAAAATCAAACCTCCTACATTTGATGGTGAGCACAAGAAGGATGAAGATGTCGAAACATGGTTGCTAGGCATGAGGAAGTATTTTCAATTGCATAATTATTCTTCTTATGATGAAGGTAGAATTGCTATCTATCAACTCAAAGGAAAGGCCTCCATGTGGTGGGATCAACTTGTGCAGGTACAACACATTGTAGAGAAAAGTGTTACTTGGAGAGAATTCAAGAAGTATTTTGAGAAGAAATACTTGACCAAGAGATACTATGACAAGAAAATGAAAGAGTTATTTGAACTTAAGCTTGGAAGTACGACCATAGATGAATATGAGAGAAGGTTTCTGGAACTATTGAAGTATGTCTCTTTCATTAAGGATGAGATAGTCAAGATTCAACGGTACTTAAGTGGATTGTGATCGTTCATCAATGACAAAATACAGTATGATGATACCAAGACATTAGAAGAAACCATAAGAAGAGCTAAATGCTTAAATGACCAGCAGAAAGCAAGACCAACTTTCCAAAAGGCTTGGGAAGACAATAAGAAATTCAAGATGGATCAGAGGAAGAAGGGAGCTAAGCCACCATTATTCAAAAATAATCCATAATGGTAGCAAACGCATAAGGAAACCAAAGTGATTGACACAGGGAGTCAAGGGCCAAGACAACCACCTATGCAATGTTGTGGTTGTAAAGGAGACCATAGGTTCAGAGGTTGTCCTCACAGAGGCGAAAAAGGTAGGATTGTTCACAATGTACAACAAGTTGAGACAGTGGAGGACATGGGCAGAAATGTGCCAAGGATTTATGCAACCTTGGACAATAAGCAAGCACAGTATCAGTCCCACATGATTGAAGTGAAAGGTATGATCAACAACCAAACCCTTGCTATTTTAATTGATTCAGGAGCTAGTCATAGTTATATAGACCCAAAGATGGTGGAAAGTTTGCATTTACCAAGAAGCAAGCATGGGAAATCCTGGTTGGTGCAACTGGCTACAGGAGCTAGGAGAAAAGTTAATGAGATGGTTAAGTCTTGCCTCATAGACATGAATGGACTAAATACCAAGGAAGATTTGATCATCTTACCCTTAGGTTCCTATGACTGTTTAATTGGGATGGATTGGTTGGAACCACATTGTGCTCTATTGGATTGTCATAACAAGGAATTCACTTTCTTGGATGAAGAAGGGAACCAAAGGAAAGTGCAGAGAATTCCTAGGGTAGTAACCATTAGAGAAATTTCAGCATTACAACTGAAGAAATGTTATAGAAGAGGATGTCAAATATTTGCAGCTCATATGGAGGAGACACCTGAAGATAAGGTGCCAAATTTGGAGGATTATCCAGTCCTGAAAGAGGTTGAGGATGTATTCAAGGAAGTACCAGGACTACCCCCAAGGAGAGACATTGATTTCTCTATAGATTTGATGCCTGGAGCAACGCCAGTATCAAAGACTCCTTACAGGATGAGTACACCATAATAGAAAGAGTTGCAAATGCAGCTTGAAGAACTTCTGAAGAAGGGGTATATATGCCCAAGTGTATCACCTTGGGGTGCCCTAGTCTTGTTTGTGAAAAAAGAAAGATGGAACGTTAAGATTGTGCATTGACCTCAGACAATTGAATAAAGTTATTGTTAAGAACAAATATCCTCTACCAAGGATTGATGATCTCTTTGATCAATGGAAGGATGCAAGGATATTATCAAAGATAGATCTCAGATCAGGATACCATTAGGTAATAATTAAAGAAGAAGATATTAGCAAGACCGCCTTCAGGACAAGGTATGGTCATTATGAGTTCACAGTGGTACCATTTGGATTGTCAAATTCACCAGCTGTTTTCATGTGCTTAATGAATGTTGTTTTCTGAGAGTATTTGGACAAGTTTGTCATTGTCTTTTTGGATGACATTCTTATATATTCCAAGTCAGAGGAAGAGCATGCACATCATTTGAGGATGGTGTTGCAAGTATTAAAGGAACATCAATTGTATGTCAAATTGAGCAAGTGCTCATTTTATCAAAAAAAAATTCATTAATTGGGGGATATCATCTCAAAATATGGGATAGCAGTGGACCTGAGAAGGTAGAAGCCATTAGAGAATGGTCAGCACCAAAGAATGTGACAAAGGTCAGATATTTCATGGGTCTTGCAAGTTACTACAGGAGATTCATTGGAGGGTTCTCGAAGATAGCACACTGAATCACTTCCTTGCAAAGGAAAGGTATGAAGTTTCAGTGGACGACGGACTGTGAAAGGAGTTTCCAACATTTGAAACAATTATTGACAAGTGCTCCAATACTAAGGATTGCAGACCCAAATGAAGATTTCATTGTATGCACAGATGCATGTAATGAAGGACTGGGTGGAGTCCTCAGTCAAAATGGATTCGTGATATGTTATGAATCAAGGAAGTTGAAGGAGCATGAAAGAAACTATGCCACTCATGATTTGGAGTTGGCAGCCATAGTGCATGCCCTGAGGAAATGGAGACACTACCTCATGGGAAAGAGGTTTAAGCTAAAACCATACCACAATGGTTTGAAATATTTATTTGATCGGCCAAATCTAAATTCTAGACAAAGTAGATGGATAGAATTTCTAAGCAAATATAACTTTGATATAAATCATATCAAAGGGAAAGAAAATAAAGTGGTTGATGCACTCAGTAGGAGAGTGCATGAACTTCATGCTACAACCATCAGCATGTATCAGAATGATGTTAAAAGCAAAATTTTGGAGGCTGCAAATACAGATCAACAGTACAGAGAATTGGTAGCAATGCTACAGCAAGGTAAGACACCACAGAAGATGGATATTTATAAGTTGGGAGTAGATGGGATACTGCTGCACAAGAACAAAATTTTTATACCAAATGTCCAAGACTTGAAACGTATAATTTTGCATGAGATGCATAATGCTCCTTATGCAGGGCACCTTGGATATCAGAAAACTGTAACAGCGGTCAAGAGCCAATACTTTTGGCCAGGTATGAAGAGAGAAATTGCATAATACATCGCTAGGTGTATGGAGTGCCAGAAAGTTAAAACAGAGCATAGGCACCCAACAGGATTGTTGCAACCTTTGCCCATTCCTGAATGGAAGTGGGAAGTGGTGACAATGGATTTTATTACGGGATTGCCCAGAACAGGCAAGCTACATGATTCGATTATGGTAGTGGTGGACAAGCTTACAAAAGCTGCCCATTTTATTCCACTAAAAACTACTCACAAAGAAGCAAATGTTGCTGATATTTTCATGAAAGAAGTGGCACGATTGCATGAAATTCCTAAAACGATTGTATCTGATAGAGACCCAAAATTCACCTCGAATTTCTGGAAAGGATTGTTCAAAGGATTCAGAACAAATCTGAATTTTAGTACAACTTATCATCCTGGATCTGATGGACAGACAGAAAGAGTGAATAGGGTGATAGAAGATATGTTGAGAATGTATGTGATGGATAAACCTTCAAAATGGGAAGACTACCTACACTTGGTAGAATTCCCTTATAACAATGGGTATCAGGCATCATTGAAAATGAGCCCGTTTGAAGCACTTTATGGCAGAAGGTGCAATACTCCAGTAAGATGGGATAATCCAGCTGATAGAACAATAGTTGGGCCAGAATTGCTCAAGGAGATGGAGGACCAAATGTTAAAAATTAAGCAGAATTTGAAAGTTGCCCAAGACAAACAGAAAAGTTATGCTGATAAAAATAGAATCCACAGAGAATTCAAAGTGGGTGATCATGTTTTCCTGAAAGTGAAAGCTAACAGGAGCTCCTTGAAGCTGGGAAGCTGCGCCAAGTTAGCAGCCATATTTTGTGGACCATTTGAAATCCTAGAGAGGATTGGTCCAGTTTCTTATATGATTGCATTGCTTGCATCTATGTCTTTTCATAATGTCTTCCATGTATCATTGCTAAATAAATATATACCTGATGTTAATCATGTTATTGAGGTGGAGCAAGAAGACGCTTTCCAAGTGCATCCGGTGCGCATCCTGGATCGAAAAATCAAACAACTCCAGAATCGAGGCATAGGGATTATAAAGGTCCAATGGACCTGGTACAGAATTGAAGACGCTACTTGGGAGCACGAGGATGCAATGCAGGCAGAATACCCGCATCTTTTTGAAGAATTTTGAGAATTTTGTTGTATATGGGTACATGATGCACTGAGGACAGTGCATAAATAAGGGGAGGGGATTGTAATATCCCTCGGTTGAACTCAAATGTAAATATAATCCAAGTATATTTAAGCTAGTGAGCTGTTTAGACATCATTCTTGTAATACACCTTTCATGCCATGGTGCGCGCATATACTACACAGTAAAGGGATGTAATGTACACATTTCTCAATACCAGGCACAGTAACTAAGGTGCGCGCAACCCTAAAGACAGAGGATACAACGCACAGTAACTAAGTGCGCACAATATTAAGGTCAACGAACCTTTATGTACAAAATATGCATTATAGGTTGGTGAGCCAGTATTATAAGTCGGAATGCTTATGTTTTAGTATTAGGATGGAATGCCTAGATGTCAAGGGCCAATGTGCCTACTTTGTACATGACTCATGATTAATATAAAATAATCACTGCGCCCAGACCGACCACGATAAAAGAGATGGGGGACTGAACTTCACTAGTTAGGGAAAGGGACGGCCAAAAGTCAAGGGAATATTATATTAATATTCCAGAACATAAAGTATGGATAATTTTATCCTAAGTTCTAAAGTTGGGGACAAGTGGACAAAAGTAACTTCCGATATGACAAGTGTCAAATTAGGGACATGCATTCATATCGTGGGGAAACTTAGCTCAGGGGGGATTATTAGGGAGAGAGACCTTACGAACGAAAAACAGAGAGAGGGGGGGAACCATCGAACTGACCATAATTTTTTACAGAGAGTTCACAGTGATTCCAAAAACACACTTAGTTATCCAGTCAATGACTCCATGACCATTTCACTCATACATTCTGTTATCCTTAAGACAACCATTCCACCTTTCCGAAACATGTTTCCCCATCCCTTTTGGTTGGTGTACCTGGTTAGCTTGAAGCAGGATTGAAGAAGCAGGTTGTCAGGCCCTTGAGAAGTTCTCTGGGAAAGATAATTGTTGGGGATTGATCTCCGTTGGTGCTAAAATGTAGCTACAACGCTTTGAGACTTCCAGTCTGGCTTGTTGTTGAAGCCCTGGAAGGGAAGTGGGGCAGCCGAGGGACTGTTGAGCAGAGAAGGGGCACACTTCCTTGGGTGGGATAGGTAAGTGGGGAATGAGAGGCTATAGGCTATTAGTTGAGTGAGCACCTGAGACGAAGTCTTTCCTATTGTCCATGAGCCTTAGCCTGGATAGGAATCCCTTTACCTTGGGTGGAGTTCAATCCCAGCTCGGGGGTGATTCACTATTGAGAATGATAAACAGTGTAATCTATGGCTGGGAGGTTCATGTACGGTCTGTAAGCAGTTGGTGAAAACCTTTCTAAGATAAGTACCAATTGTATGATATATGGATATGTTGTTTTGTTATTTACATGCCCTTGTTACGATTTTATCATATATGTGACTATGAATGCTTGTGTGCTTATGGGTAATTTTTTGTAAATAATGCATATCGGTAATTAATGTTATTTGTAATATAAAAGTCATGTTACAGATAGTAATTGTTTGTTTATGTTAGATGTAAAGCTTCCGCGAGCGTGTTGTATGTATATGTTTTAGTTGCATGCAATCTAAAGAGTAAATTTAGGTGGCATTGCTTAGTTGACTACTGGGTATGCTACTGTATGTTCCTCAGTATGGAAACAAAAGATGTTCCCTAGAGTAGCATGTCCCGGCCTAATGGCTGGGAATGTTACCGACTGGCGTCAGAGCATGAATGGTTGCTTTGGAGTGGTGTACCCCAACCTCGGGATGGTCGAGGGGGTCATGACAAGAAGGACACACAACCAGATATGGAAGACGTAATCCATGCACTACCTTCACACGAGCGAGTGACAACTCTTCTTCCTCCATGTGAGTATGTGAGTGATCGAGAAAAAAAGGTACTACTACTTTACTTAAATATTGAAATACCACTTTACTTGAATACTGAAATACCAAATGGTGACTCAATACAAAATTCTTACAAGGATACTTGCATGGACGACATATGGTGTCTTGATAGTCGTTTTCGAAAACATAAGATACATAGGTGTAAACATAGGATACTCGAAAACATAAGATACATAGGTGTAAACATAGGATACATAGGTGTCTCCATAGTAGTTTTGGAAAACTTAGGGTAAATAGAACACAAATATTTAATGCTACAAAGTAATGCTAACATTACGACTAGCATTAATCCAACTGAAGTAATGTTATATAATAATTCCCTAAGTTTTAAAGAAATACTTCATGTTTTGTCTCGGTATGAGGCCAAATAAGGCCTCAAAATTGTCATTGGATCAAAACAATGTTGTGAGCGTTCTATTGGTGGCCAAAAAGTAATTTATGAAATATAAAACAAAAACTTAAGATTAAAATGTTTTATTTGTGTGCCAGCCTAATAAGAAAACAAAGAATCGATTACTAATAAGTCCCTAAGCCCGAAGGGCAGGGACTAATAATTGAGTCTAGTGGGAAGCATTAATATCCAATGTGATTCTATATGATAGTGTCGTGATTTAGGGTCGTGTCGAGATTAGTTGTAATGTACAAATTAGTGCTAGTTGTCAAATTTTTTTACGTTTCTCTCCATTTCTCTATAATGGAAACCATTAATATCCTCCTTTCTCTTCATTTCTACTTTTGCAAGTTGTCAAATATTTTATTTTTAAGGTGCTTTCAATTTTAGTATATACTTCATCTTTCCAAATATGGATGAGAGAGTTGGAGAGTCTTGTTGGGGTACATTCTCAACTACATATTTAGTGATATACTCATTTTTTTCATTTTTTCTATTATTTAAATTTGTACAAAAGTAAATTTAAATTTAAATATAGTAATTTGTTTAAATTTATATCATAATTACAAAAATAGAAAAATAAATAAAATAAGAACTTTCATATATTTTAAAATAGTATTTTTTCATTTCATATACATAAATGATCTAATAAAAAATAAAAAAAATTATAACCTTAAACTTAATTACAATACTTATATACCATAAATTTGTTAATATTATGTTATTATATACTAACATAAACCCCATGGTATCAAGGAAAATATAAATAGATTCATTGATAGTAGATACAAATTGTATTTGGTGTTTTAGGTTAAAGAAGAGTTTTGTTACCTGGAACTCACGATGCCTGGTTCTAGGGTTCTGCAGCTGAACAGATAACTAGAAAACCTTGTGTGCACGATCAAATAAACCGAAACACCTCGACGGAGTAGAGAGAATGGATGAAACACAAAGCACGTCTGGTTCTAGGGTTTTGAGGGTCGAGCACGCTTCTGGCTCTGTGGGCTTTGCGACTAGGTTTCTCTATCCGCAGAGCTTGGCCTCCATGGTGTAGTGTGAGAGTAAGGGTGTGTAACCAAGGGTGGATCGAGTGATAGAGGGAGGCGAAAACGGAGGATGCGGGCTCTACGTTGGTATGTTAATGCATCGGGTGGATGCATAAACCTCTTGCAGTGGCGGCAACTACTCTATGGCAATGTTTAGAGTCCAAGGCAACTGGTCGGGGCTGAGTTTCAGGACAAATCCACGAACCTGCATTTGTCAGCTCTCTTTTGTGTTTAGCGACAGAGTTTTTGCGGTGGAGGTGGTTATGGGATTTTGTTGCGGTCGGTTTCAAGTTTCCTTTCAATTTTCTAGGCCCTCTTTCAAGGTCCTATGAGGGTGTGCATATCTGTTTTAGCTTCTATCTAGATTTTGTTGGGTTTTTTGCCCTATTTTGTATCTCTTTTTGCAGCCTTCATGCTGGTTTTCTTCTCCGATGACTTTCTGGGGATGTATGGTTTTTTATTATGAGCATGGTCATGATTTTTCCCTATCTGTAGATCGAGAGACCTCTATTGGTGAAAGATTCATTGACAGTTTCATCTCTTTTCGTTGTCCTTTGTAACATCTCTTGTCTAGAGAACAAATTATATTTATAATATAATTGAGAAATTTTCCCGTTGGAAAAAAATGAAAATATAAATAGACATAGTTATAAAAAATACAAAAATTACATTTATAACCTTAATCTTAATTATAATACTTATATACCATAAATTTGATAATATTATGTTATTATATACTTACCGAGTGGGGACATTGAGTGAGGCCTAATGATATCTACAGAGGCAGCTAGTCTGGGGACTTGACCCATGACTTCATGCATGTAATTTACAAGATTCAACCACTTAAGCTAACCACCGAACTTTGAAATTTAAATAACATGGGATTGGGCTTTGATCCACTTATGTGTGCATAGGTGAGGAGATCATTAATATAATATCTTTGGGTGCAACCACGCATTCAACCACTACCTCAAGGTGTCTCATGGTTCCCAGAAAGTCCTCATAAAAATTGAACCTTACTCACTAGTGAAAAGCTCCTCTTTTCTTAGCCAATGAATTCAATCCCTTTGAATAAATTATTTATAAATATTATTGAAACATTTTTCCATAATTTCATAGTTTATAATGCTAAATTAATATAATTTCTTAGTTTACGATGCTAAATTAATGTTTTATTTATAAATGTTATTGTAGCTTATCTTCATTTTTCCATAATTTCATAGTTTGCAATACTTTACATGAAAAGAATGGAAATTGATATTTAACATTATTTATGGGAAGAATATTTTGCATTATATATTTTTAGGTATATATGAGGCATTTGGCGTAATTTCATAGTTTGCAATACTTTACATGAAAAGAATGGAAATTGATATTNNNNAAGAATATTTTGCATTATATATTTTTAGGTATATATGAGGCATTTGGCGTTATATATTTTTATTGGTATGTATGAGACATTTGGCATCATTTTCTCTTTGGAAATATGCTCCTTTAGGTGATATTAAGTGTGATATTAATTTTATAGTCTCTTTCTATCTTAAGGATATTTTATATTAAAGTTATTACATTGTATATTTAGTAGAAGTTTTGAGGATGTTTTATATTAAAGTTATTACATTGTATATTTAATAGAAGTTTTGCTATGAAATGTTTTTTGTGATACTTTTTCTTAAAGAGAACATCATTTTTATGAGTTAAATGTAA